>VWZD01005958.1:1856-15197 GCA_013396695.1 Sakesphorus luctuosus
TGCCATGTCCCAGATGTGCTTGTTCTGAGGATGGTGTGGCTGCCACATCCCAGAGGTGCTTGTTCTGAGGATGGTGTGGTTGCCATGTCCCAGATGTGCTTGTTCTGAGGATGGTGTGGCTGCCACATCCCAGATGTTCTTGTTCTGGGGATGGTGTAGCTGCCATGTGTCGGCAGCTCCCTCCTGTGTCTGCAGCAGTGCCCATGGCAGAGATTCCTGGAGACAGAACAGGGTGAGCTATGGCAAGATGAAGGGGAAAGAGGTGAAACCAGAGGTCTCTCACAGAAGGAAGCCCTGCATTTGGAAGAGTGTGTCTGTGCTTCAGTGCATGTGGGGAAATGCATCGTGCCAGCCTTGCCAGTGCCTTCCCTACTCCCTACTCCTTTCCACTGATGAGCAATGCCGTGGATTCAAGGCAAGGTGAGGATGCTCAGGCTTAACTGCTCACACTTTTTTTGACCTTTCCTGTGGCCACATTTCCTTCCCATGCCTTGGGGAGTTGTAGGGGCTAGCAGAGTGCTGCTTCCCCTCCATCAGCTTATCCCAAGCCAAAAGCCATGATCAGGCAGTAGAGATCTTGTTCTGCTGCTGTCAGATGCTGCGGTGCTTGGACAGCTCTGCCACCCTGGGAAAGAGGGATGTCCCTGCCTGGACACCCAGGTGCCTTGCAAGGTATATGTGGGATATTTCCTGGGTAAAGGGCATGGGTTTGGGTGCCACCTCGGAGAAAGACCAACTTGCAGCTGGAGATGGTGAAATGGGCCAGGATACAGGGCTGTGGTGGTGCATGGTCTGGGGGTTGCTGTAAAGGATGGGACCGGGAGACTTGCAGGGCAGAGGCAGCCAGGAGAGGAGCCAAACTGGCTGGAGGAGGTCACCTCTCAGCCCTGCCCTGGCACCTGCATGTCCCTGCCCTGGTGAGGGTGTGACGAGTCCTCCTGAAGGGAATGTGCCAGTGTTGGTGATGCTGTGGAGCATCAGCCCACCTGGGGACGCAGTAATTATAGGGATCGTGTGGCAGCATGAAATTGGACCATCTGTAGCCCCAGGACAGCACCTGGCAGCCAGAGCATGGCTCTGCTCGGTGGCACCGGCTGGGCTCTGCTCCCTGGGCTGCACACAGTGGCCCTGGAGCATCCCAAGTCTGCCTTGACAGGGACAAAGGCAGCCAAGATGCTCTGTGCCTGGGTCTATCTATGTCAGGATGCTGCCTCCCAGCACTGGGGTGTCCCACTCATCCATCAGCCATCTGGGAGCGGTCCCTGCATGTCCTGCTGCTGAGAGGCAAGCCTTGGGCAAGCGCCCTGGATGCAGATGTTCCTTGGAGATGGGATGCAGTGGGTCTGTTGCTGCTCTAAAATGTGCTCTAGCCTTTGGCTTTCAGGAGAAATTTTGAGACAGAGGCAAGCTCCCACCCTCCAGCTGGTCTCAGAGACATCCAACCCTTGGGTTGCTGGAAATCAAAGTGCCAAGTGGGGAAATTGGAGTTGCAAAGTGCTGCTAAGGCTGATGATGGGAAGGGAAACACACGGATTATTGGTCCTGGATCATATTTCTCCTTATGTCCTTACCTGCAGAGAAAGGCAGGGCTGAGGTTGCCACACATCCTGGATGCCTGCAGAAGTTAAGAAAATGGGTCTGACATGTTTGGTTTGGTTACATTTTCTCAGGTTTGAAGTTCCTCCAGAGAAAGTCACATCTCAAGTAGAAAGTGCTCATTCCCTGAAATAAACAGGGGTTGGAAAAAGTGGTCCTTGTTTATTACCCAAATATCTGCTCTTTCCCCTATGCTTTTCCTTTTTAAAAAAATCTTCTTTACCCTAATCTGATTATTTTAAATTCCTGACATGTGCCTTTTGTTTCCTTTGTCCCCTTTTCCAGGAGAAGGCCTTGTTTCAGTCCATGGATCTGCTCACATTCAATAATATTCCTTCTTAAGTGCCCCGTTGCATTTATCTCAAGCATCAGTAGATATTATTCTGGGACATGATTTTCCAACGTGAGCAGAACCTCAAGTACTGGATTGCAAAACCAAGACACACAGTGAGGCTTCAGTTCAGAAGATCCCAGTCTGTGCCTGGAAGCTTGGGAGGGAGTCACCCAGGAAGGGCTGTTTTCCTGGAATCAAGGGAGTGCACAGAGGCACAAAAAAAAAAAAAAAAAAAGAAGAAGAGATGGAAACTGTTTAGTGAAGGGGGAAAGGGGAAAAAACCCTGAACTGTAGAATTAAACAATTCTCAGGCTGTGGGTCCAAAGAGCACTTGTGGCATCAATTTGTTATTCAAGAGTGGTACAGGAAGCAGCAAGGTAAGCTTTAATAATAAACAAACAAGCAACTAAGTAAATAAATAATGAAACCTCATCTTTTCCTGCTCACCAAATCACCATTTAGGATGTTATGATGAACACACAGTCTCCTTGCCTTACTCCAGGAGGTGACAGGTTGCTTCTCCCTGAAGCATGTGTCCTCTGCTGCACCTTGGAAAAGCTGATTTCCTTTTTCCCTTTCCAAAATGATGTCACAAAATAGTTGAGTTTGATCCCAGAACCTCGGAAAGGCTTTTTGACCCTGGCAGGCAGGGCAGGGAAGAGTTGATAGGGACCATTTAGTGTGACCAACCACAGTCAAGTCATTCTTAGAACTAAAATGACCCCCGAAAGCCCACAAGGCATGTCTTTAACAGGATGCTGACAGCTCCACACATGCATAGTACATGTGTCCCAGTACTGCCAGGGTTTATTCTGGGGCAGAAGATGTTTGTGCCTTCATCTGGGCTCTCCTGGTGTGAAATGAAAAGCCTTTGTCAAACTTTCCTTGCCCTTAGAGCCCAATGTCTCATCCCCCTGCTTGGGACCACGTCAGTGACTCCCTCTCCCATCTTGTGGGTGATTCACATTTAAGTGCAGGTTGGGGTGTTTGGGTCTGTTTAGTAGCTAACAGGCTTCCAGCAGAGCAACCCCGTGTCACACCCTGTAATTAGCCACATCTTGATGATACCCCTCTGACACGAGGCAGCAGAGCTGTGACCTTCTAGCATATCTATAGAGTGGGGTGGAATGGCTCTTGAAAGTCAGCTCCCTGCACAAAATCAGCCCCTTTCAGTGCATGTCACCTTTGAGGGTGGACTTTAGAGCCCATGATCACTTTGCTTTTACAATCTGATGTGCCTTCCAAGCAAGATTCATATCCTCGGTGCGATGAATAATTACAAAAAAAAAAGGCAAATCCTCTAAGTGGATCCAAACCCATAATGATTTTCTCATGCTGGGCTGGCTCAGGTGCCTGTGGCTGCATTGATAATATCCAGCACCCTCACCCCTGCTGCCCCTCAGTTTTCCTGCCGTCGATGAGACTGCAGGGTTTAACTCCAAATGGATGTTCCTTACACTTAGTTTCCATCCCCAGTCTCACCTCAGGTGCACCAGGGAGCTGAATTGGTTGTGCTGAGAGAAAGGTGGGAGTGCACCTGTCCTAAATTCTGCTGAAACAGTCTCCTGCCTGGTGGCATAAAGACCTAAAATATCCTTTGGCCCTAGGAAGGAAGGTAATGAATGCCTGTAGCCCGAATCATTTCAATCTTACTCAGTATTAAATGGAAGCAAAACATGACAGATGAAAGAGGGACCTGCTTAATCAGCTGGGGGAGCTTTCCAGGAGAAAACTGCTGGTTGTTGGGAAGTTTCAGACGGAAGGTACGCACCCGGTCCCCCGGGGGGCCGGGCCACCCTATAAAACCACGGGGACAGTGCCCGGCCCCACCATCTGTTCCAGCCGCTGCCGTTGCCGACTCCACCCGGGTAAGTCAAGACAGGCTCCCTCCCCTCCCCACCCGGCTCTTGGCTGGTCCTCCACAGGAATTCAAGGTTTGTTACCCGCGTCCCTTCCAGCTGCGGAGGACATCGGGGAAGGGTGGTGCATCTCTGCCCTAAAATGAGGAGTGCAAGGAGTTGTGGGACACGGGGCTTGCAGGGGCTGCAACTGTGTAGCCGGTTACATCCTGCATGATTTTCCTTGAAGAAGGAGAGGAAAAAAATAGAATAGAACATGCCCAGGCTGCAAAGACTGATGTGTTTCTGTTTATGGGAGGGCATCAAACGTCGCTTATGTCTCGGGATGGGATAGCTCAGCTCACATTGTATTGATTGAAGTGGGCTTTACTACACAGATGCATCTCAGTGAGCATCTTGCTGAAGACAGCTCGGAGCAGGAGTGGGTCTGCCCTCTGTTCTCAGCACCCGGTGCCTCCAGCTCCTCCAGACCTGCAGCTCAAACCAAACTCCTCCCATTCTCCCGAGCGGTTTATGGGGTGAGGGAGGGGGGAAGGCGGCTCCTGCCCATTTGGAAAGCATTTTTTTTGGCGTTTCTAAACCATCCAAACTCGCTCTTCAGCTCACACGTCTTGTTAAGGGAGCTGCTGCGTGAGGTCCCGGGAGGGGCGAACCCGCCTCTGCATTGCCTTTACACCCTGGCTCTGGCTTTCAGGTGCACGTCCTCGCCGAGCCATGTCTTGCTACGACCTGTGCCTGCCCTCCTCCTGCAATCCGCGGCCACTGGCCACCAGCTGCACCCAGCCCTGCTTCCGCCGCTGCGGGGACTCCACCGCCATCATCCAGCCGCCCACCGTGGTGGTCACCCTGCCCGGGCCCATCCTTAGCTCCTTCCCGCAGAATACGGCGGTGGGTTCCACGGCGTCGGCAGCGGTCGGGAGCTACCTGCGGCGCTGCGGGATCCCCGTGGGCTCCGGCGGTGCCCGGGGGCTGGGCAAGGCGGGACTGCTGTGCCTGGGCAGCGGGCTGTAGGGGTGTCCCCGCCGGCCACCTCCTCCTCCTCCTGCCGGTGACAGCTGCGGGGCCGCGTCGGGAAGGACAAACGAAGCACGAGGACCAAGACTGGGGAAGAGGACTAAGGAGATGCCCCCGCGGGGCACCCGCAGTTCCCCCAGGAGGAAGGGAGCGCTGCGACCTTGTCACTCCCGACCGTGCCTCTGTATTGCCTTTCTCTTGCTAAGTCTTACTTTGTATTTCCATGCTGCTGGCTGGGCATAAATGCTTCTAGCAGGCTGTAAACGGCACATAATAATCATGGGGTGGTGGGGAGGAGGATCACCTTCTAGAAATTGGCTTGTCCCAGAGCGGGGTTTATCCATTTCTTTATTGAGCGCTGGAAACGCATTTCTTACACTCTGAGCTGGTTTACTCTCCTTCTCCTTTTCATTAAAGTCATGCTACATCATAGACTGAGTCTTCTGGTATTCCTTGTTCTGGGGTCTAGACAGGTGACCTGCTCTGGGGTCAACTTGTTGCTGGCGGGGAGGGTTCTTTTTTGTATGAAATGGGGTTTTTTGCTGCCCAGCTCTTCACTGTGCTGACAGAAGTGTGGGGTTTTCTACAATCAGCCTGAAGGCAACTTTCTTAGCCTGGAAATCTCTCCTGCCCCACAGCAAGCACCTGCTTGGAGGTGAGAAATTCCCACAGGAGCAGACTTATTGCCTGTTCCCTTGAGGAGCTGGAAACACAAAGGTTTGACATTTCAAAATGGCATTTACCCTGCATTTTCCAGTGATTTTATTTCTTTTTTGCGGAGCTAAGGAGGATGGACATGGGGGCAGGAAAAAATGTAGAAGTGGGAAGTGCTCCTTTGGATGGGCATCCTACGCTCAGCTCACCTAATGTTTAATGGGTGACAATGGAGAGCAAAAAAAAAAAAAATCCTGGATGCAGGTGCACCTTGTCCTGCAACCCATCACCACAGTAGCACCCCCAGCCCCATCAGAGTAAAAGGGGTTTCTGCCATGTGAAATGCAGTGCAGGGCAATCATCTACATTCACTCTGGACTCAGAGTTGGTGATCTTAAGGATCTTTTCCAACCTAAATGGTTCTATGACTTGGAAGCCCAAATTTGCAGAGAGCTGTGGATGAACACTGGTGGATTAGAGGTGGTGTGGGGAGAGGCACTCTAAGATTTCTCAGAAACCCAAGTGCTATGGGTACTCCAGCTTGTGGTAGTGCTATCAGGAAAGATAATAATAATTACATAAAGAAGAACCACAATTTCCCTGTGTGCTCCACATAGAGAGGCAAGAGTAACAGCAGGACAGTGAGCTTTGTTGATGACTGGAGAGACATGCAGGGTCCATGCTTGGGAACTGGTCAGTTAGAGGGGGACAAGGCTTGTCCCAAAGACTAAAACTGCAGACTTTAGTTGGGAATTGGAGAACAATTGTTTTATTGATAAGGGACGTGGTTATCTCTGGGAGAAGATGTCAGACATTGAGTGAAGCCTCTTTTTAAGACACCACCTATCATCAGGCCGACCCTTTTCAGCCGATGGAAAGAAGAATAGGAGTATTTGCATAAAGCTTATGAATGTTTATAATGAGGGGTTATACTGAGCTCAAAAGCATGTTGGTCTTCAAAACCCTTTGACCAAGCCCAACTGGTTTTATTACTTGGGAGATCTTTGCAGAATTGCTCATAATTCAGAGAAAACTTGCATGGCAATTGCTCAGCAGCCAGAGCACTGGGAGAAGGAAGAGATGTACAAGGATTGCTCAGGTATTTTTACCCCAGCTCTGGAAATCGTATGCAGAGATTGGTTGCAAAATTCTGAAAAGAAAGAAAGAAAGAAAGAAAGAAAGAAAGAAAGAAAGAAAGAAAGAAAGAAAGAAAGAAAGAAAGAAAGAGGAAAAGCATTGGAATTCCAAAAGCATTGGAATTCCAACAACCAACAGTTTTGTTGGGAAGCTGTAGGCCTCTGGGACTTGTAAAACTGCCTTCCACCAGCCTGATGAATGGGACAGTTCTGGATGGAGCAGGTGGAAAGAATAATGGCATTTTTATGTAGCTTTTCACTGAATGACTCCACTGATGAGGTTATACAGATTTTAATTCTTTTTTTTTTCCTGAAAATCCAGTGTGTCCCAAAGTCCGCACAAGTCATTAATTTGACTTGAAAATTGTGATACTTTCATGCAGACAGTCAGGGAAGTGAGGGCCTTGGTGCCCTGCAGGGCTCCCTGCCCCAGGGACTCTGTGTCCCATGAGTGCCTTGACTCCAGCTGGGAGCTGTGCCCCCTTGTCTCCCAGCTCAAGAGCTGTCCTGAATTCACTCCACGACATATGTCCCCCAGCCAGCATTTGCCCAGAGCAGGACCCCACAGACCTGCTGATCAGGCCCTAAAATACAGGTTCCCACAAAGGCAGCACAGCCAAAGGCCCTGGTGAGAAACAGGGAGCTACATACTGAGACTGGAATGAAAAATAATGCTCAGTGGGTGGAAGTGTACACATGGAGAGAAATATCTGGATCCTGGGATTTGGTCCCAGTATTGCCCACTTTCAGCTTTCAGAAGCAGCAGAAGCATTTCTGAGAAGAGCCTGGAGTATAGCCCAGGTGCAATTCTCTGGCCATGGGTTTCATGTCTCCCCCTCAGCTGCTTCATGATCTTGGAGGAAACCTTCTCCATGTGGTCACTCAGTATCCTCCTGTGCCTCCCCACACTGGGGATTGATGAGGTGGAAGGAGGAGAGGAAGTCATGGTTTGAGGTGGAACAAGTGGAGAAACACAGAGAGTTGCTATTGAAAGCGGAAGATTGGTGTGAATACCAAGAAAGTGAGACCATCCAGAGTGGAGACTTTGGCAAAGGGAGGTTTAGGTTTGATATTAGGGAAAGGTTGTCCCCCCAGATTCTGGAACTGAACAGGCTCCCCAGGGCACTGGCCATGATCCCAAGACTGCCGGAGCTCAAGGAGCATTTGGACAGTGCTCTCAGACACGTGGTGGGATTCTTGGGGTTGTCCTGTGCTTTGCTGGGAGTTGGACCAGATGGGCTACACAGGTGGCTTCCAGCTGATGGTATTCTGTGATTCTATGGAAACCCCAGGCATCATGGTGCTGGTGATAGGGATGGAAGTGGTGGTGGTGGCTGGGTCATTGATGTATCAACCCACCACATCAATCCATGGCTTCTTTGCCATCACATCCATATGAGAAGACAAAAATTGTGGTGCCTCACAGCAGTGGGAGAGGATGAAGAGGCAGATCCACCACCTGTGCCTTTGCTCAGTTTTCAAAGGTGTATCCCAGACCAGAATCTGGGTACAGAGCTGAGGGCAATGCTGGGAGGATGAGCTGGCATCAACAGGCAGCATCCCTCGTCCTCCTCACTGGGGCAAGGACTGCTGGCCAGAGCACTTGTGGACACATCCTGGAGCCAGGCAAGTGAGAGACAGAGCCCCTGGAGCTGGGAGCCTGCAGGCGTGGCAGGTGGAGAAGGGACTTGTGTGGCCCATCCCTGGAAGTGTTCAAGGACAGGTTGGACGAGTGTTGGAGCAACTTGGTGTAGTGGAAGTTGTCCCTGTCCATGGCAGGGGGTTGGAATGAAATGATCTTGTAGATCCCTTTTAAACCAAACCACTCTCTGATTCTGTGAAAAATCTCCTTCCTCACCCACCAAAGTATTGCAAAGCAATTTCCTACCAAAATGTTGCAATGCCTTTTCCCACCAAAGCAGAGAGGATGCCTGCTCTTCAGCTTTAGGAAGGGGAGATAAACTGGTTGTTTGGCCAGTCTAAGAGGAAGAAGAGGGCACTGCTGAGGATATGCCACCTCAGGCACCCACAGATGGAGCACAGGGCAGGGGCTCACTGTTGTTTCTCAGGGTGCTCTCTACCCCATGCCCTGGGGAGCCAGACAGGCAATAGCTCTGGCAAGGGCTCCAGTTCTTCCCTAGGGCTGGAAATCCAATAAAGCAGCAAAATAACAGGCTGCCCACATGTGTGAGTCATGGGGGAAGAAGCAGGCAAATCAAAAGGCCCTGGCATCCCAGTCTGGCCCTCCTGGTGCTCCCTGTGGCAATGGGGCTCACTAGACTTGCACCCCAGTGACCCGGCAGCCCTGTTGGCTCTGTGTCTCACCCTGAGCCCAAACCATGAACAGACGTTGCTCCTGGCTGTCCTACACCCTCTTCTCCTCTGAGATTTTGCTGTGAATGGCAGCCCCTGGGGAGAGAAAGGGATGAGCACAATGAAAGCGGAGCCCAGACCCCAACAGGGGCCTATGAGGGAATTTGAGTTTTAAACTTGAGAATTGTTTAATTAAACCTTCCAGGGCTGCTAATTCACATTTTCTGAGAGGTATTTGTGCATTTCCTGAAGAGGAGAAGGGTGATGTGGCTACTACTGTGTGAGGTGGCTGCTGTCAGTGCTGGGTGTGTGAGGCTGAAGGAGTTGGGTTTCCATGGGGGGTTACAAGACCTGGAAATCATGGTCTGCAGTATTGCCCTTGCCCCCTCCCCCCAGCCCTCTGTGATGTGAAGGGCAGGGGAGAGGAGTGAGGCTGTGGCTGAACCATCATCCCAGGTCACCTTAGTCAGCTCAGTGGATTTGGATGGAGGAAGTCCCTGCCCTGGCACAACCATGTGAAACAATCAGCATTGGAGGCTTGATGCTGTCTGGAAGTCAGTTTTCACCCTGTTCTCCCACAGGAAGGGGGTTCCCCACCAGCTGGGGCTACCACAGGAGCTCGTGTTCCCACCCAGCACAACTACAGGCAGTCCAACCCTCCAGAACTGTGTCCTGAAAATTTCCCCACGTCCTATTTGCCCTGGGCTGCCCCCACAAGTCCTGTCCCCCATGGCACCCATAGGAGCCCCAGCCCCAACACCATGCTCACCCCCATGGCTGGCACCTCCTGGGGGCTGGCAAAAAAAGACTTGATGGGAGAATTTGCTGCTATCCCAGCACTCTCAGCTCCTGTCCCTTGACCCAAAGCCACACTGGGATCTGTGGGGCAGGGGAGAGAGAGATCCTTAACTCTGGGACCATGTGGAAGAGGTCTCTGAGGGGTGATGATAGGAGATGGGGGCACCAGGGAGCCTTCACCCTGTGCCCAGCACTATGGGGGAATGGAGGGCATGGGCTGAGGGCAGGGGGAATGGCTCTGCCCTGGCTTGTGTGTCCACGGGTATGATTCTCAAATCAGATGTGAGGTCCTGGGATCAAGTCCCAGATAAGCCCTTCTTTTGGGCACCCACCTGCCCCTGGTGCCCACGGGGCTGTGACATGGATTGGAACAGCAGTGCCCAGCAGTGTGGGGTTGGTCACACATCCCAGCTGGGCACATTCCTGTGGGCAGGATGGAGCCTCAAGGGCCAGCAGGGAGGGCTGCTGGAGAAGGGGGATGTAGCTCAGAGGGAGAGCGCTTGCTTTGCATGCAAGAGGCCCTGGGATCAACCCCCAGCATCTCCATGTCATTTTGCTCCCCTAGATCCCTCCCTGCTGGCTGTGGGGCTGCCAGAGCCCCACGAATAGCCCTGGGGCTGCCTCCTGGCATAGCTGATGCGGAAATGCTTTCTCAAAGCTGTGGATGTGCTGTAGAGAGCCACAGTCTCAGCTGTACCGCTGAATCCAAAATGTGGCAGATGGAGGAGCTGGGGATGCAAAAGGAGTGCAGCACACCAACTCGTGGGGTGTAGGGATAAGCCTCTCATTTTTGGGTGCAAGACATCCTGAGTTCAACTCTCAGATAAGCATTCCTTTGTATATAATCCACCCTTTGGATACAGCCCCTGCTTTGGAGACAACCCTTCCTTTTGGGACAACCCCTCCTTTACGGATTGCATTCCTGCTGCTCTCTGATGACCAGGTGTTGGGAGGATCAACCCCTGCATCCCCCAGCTGCCCATGCACAGCACCCTGTGGGGTGGTCTTAGGGTCTCTCATTCCACTGACATTTTTTTAGCAAACATAGACACGACCCCTATAGTGTCAGGGATCAGATGCCCTCTCCTCACCCCAGCCAGGTAGGGGATGTAGCTCAGTGGGAGAGCGCTTGCTTCGCATGTAAGAGGTCCTGGGTTCAATCCCCAGCATCTCCACTTTCGGTTTTTTATTTCGCGATTTTTGTTTGTTTTTCCCCGACAGTCCCAACCCGGCTTCTCCACGGCTTAGCGATGCTAAACTTCCTTTTACATCGGGAAGGCTTTCCCGAAGGGGATTCCCCGCACCACGGCAGTGCTGCCCACCTGTGGCCGGGATGCTCTGCCGTCCCCCACTGCCTCGACAGCCCCTTCCCCATGGAGGGGACAGGCACTGGCCATGGCTGAGCCGTTGCAGTTGCCCATGCGACCTGTGCCACCCGTGCACCCCCTGCCACCCGTGCACCCCCTGCCACCCGTGCACCCTGTGCCAGCCGTGCGCCCCGTGCCAGGCAGCGTTGCCCCATCCGTGTCCCGAAAGCAGCGGTGGGTGTCAAAAGGAGGGCTCGTCCGGGAGTTGAACCCGGGACCTCTCGCACCCTAAGCGAGAATCATACCCCTAGACCAACGAGCCGGGGNCCCCTAGATCCCTCCCTGCTGGCTGTGGGGCTGCCAGAGCCCCACGAATAGCCCTGGGGCTGCCTCCTGGCATAGCTGATGCGGAAATGCTTTCTCAAAGCTGTGGATGTGCTGTAGAGAGCCACAGTCTCAGCTGTACCGCTGAATCCAAAATGTGGCAGATGGAGGAGCTGGGGATGCAAAAGGAGTGCAGCACACCAACTCGTGGGGTGTAGGGATAAGCCTCTCATTTTTGGGTGCAAGACATCCTGAGTTCAACTCTCAGATAAGCATTCCTTTGTATATAATCCACCCTTTGGATACAGCCCCTGCTTTGGAGACAACCCTTCCTTTTGGGACAACCCCTCCTTTACGGATTGCATTCCTGCTGCTCTCTGATGACCAGGTGTTGGGAGGATCAACCCCTGCATCCCCCAGCTGCCCATGCACAGCACCCTGTGGGGTGGTCTTAGGGTCTCTCATTCCACTGACATTTTTTTAGCAAACATAGACACGACCCCTATAGTGTCAGGGATCAGATGCCCTCTCCTCACCCCAGCCAGGTAGGGGATGTAGCTCAGTGGGAGAGCGCTTGCTTCGCATGTAAGAGGTCCTGGGTTCAATCCCCAGCATCTCCACTTTCGGTTTTTTATTTCGCGATTTTTGTTTGTTTTTCCCCGACAGTCCCAACCCGGCTTCTCCACGGCTTAGCGATGCTAAACTTCCTTTTACATCGGGAAGGCTTTCCCGAAGGGGATTCCCCGCACCACGGCAGTGCTGCCCACCTGTGGCCGGGATGCTCTGCCGTCCCCCACTGCCTCGACAGCCCCTTCCCCATGGAGGGGACAGGCACTGGCCATGGCTGAGCCGTTGCAGTTGCCCATGCGACCTGTGCCACCCGCGCACCCCCTGCCACCCGTGCACCCCCTGCCACCCGTGCACCCTGTGCCAGCCGTGCGCCCCGTGCCAGGCAGCGTTGCCCCATCCGTGTCCCGAAAGCAGCGGTGGGTGTCAAAAGGAGGGCTCGTCCGGGAGTTGAACCCGGGACCTCTCGCACCCTAAGCGAGAATCATACCCCTAGACCAACGAGCCGGGGCGCACAAAATGTTATGCCCTCCGGTCCGTGCAGGCGGTGCTGGCCCGGACCCCTCCCCGTGCGGGGCGGGCGAGCAGAGCGGGGCTGAGCGGGGCTGCCCCGGGGGCATAGCCCGAGCCTTGCCCGCTCGCCAGGACAACGGGGCGCACAGGGGGCAGCGGGGATGGCGGGGCGGGGGGCTGGCGTCTGCCCCCCCCCTCCCCGCCCGGGGAACGTGGCTGTGATGGCCGAGAGGTGAAGGCGTTGGACTCGAAATCCAATAGGGATTCCCTGCGCAGGTTCGAATCCTGCTCACAGCGATTGGTTTTACCCGCGCTGAGGATCTTGGGGTGGTGACCACTCTGGAAGTCCCGGGAGGAGTTGGTATTGGGGAGGTCATTGACAGCCAAGGCACTCCCAGTCCTACCCTTCCTCTCCTCTTCCTTCTCCATCAGGAGCAGCTCAACCCCCCGGCAATGCCCTAAGGCACGGACTCCACCCGGGACAAGAGGGGGCCCTTGCACACACCCCCGATTCTCCCGTTTTTGCAGACCCGGGAGAGGTGAGAGAGAAGATATTGAGAGGAGCGGGATGGTGAAGGGCAACAGTTTCCCAAATTGCTACGTGGATTTCCGCCCGCACCTCCCTGTCCCACCCGCCTGGGGGAGCAGCGCAGCCCGGCTCGTTTGTCCAGCTCTGACGGGTTTTCAGACACCAAGCACCGTCCCCCGTCCCGGCTGCTCCCCCCAGCACCCATGTTCACCCCGAACGCTATGGGGAAGGAAAAGTGAGGGTTCCCTTGCCCTGCAGTGTCCAGAGACGGGACGGAAAGAGCCGTGGGAATTTCTACACAGCCTTGAAGTGCCAGGAGACAATCCCAGGGCTGTTCTGGGCATCTCTGCCATCCTCACAAGCAGCAGGGAGAGGTGTTTGGGGATGCAAAAGGACA
>VWZD01005959.1:0-18307 GCA_013396695.1 Sakesphorus luctuosus
GGCCTCCAATTGGGATTCATGGATCCACATCATTCATAACACTGCTGCTTCCTTTGAGAACACATGCAGAGTCAGTCTCAAGGAGAAAAGACAACGCAGAAAGAACCGTTCCTCTCCAATAGCTCCTAAGGAGACTTTCCACTGTGCCTTTTGTGACCGGACTTGCCTATCCTGCATTGGCCTTGGCATTGGCGTGGGTAGTGCCCTTCCCAAATCTTCATTCATGAAGCCTATCCATGATGATGATGATTTCCATAAAAATAACCGGAAATTTTACAGTGTTTGAAACCAAAACCTCACTGTCAAATTAATGGACAGTTTCAAAAATAACTGATTTGAGAAAAGTTCTTTCTCTCACATGCAGAATTTGTATGCCTTGTTACCTGTGCTAAAAAAATTCTCTGCATCCTTACATTAGCATGAAGCTAAAGTATTGCAAATTTCAACCTATTCAGTGAGGCAAAACAAAGGTGTTTTGAGGGGGATCCTGGAGATCAAACACATGTAGAAAATCCCAGGCACAAATATAAGTTTGTTAATCTTTCCATATTTGTTATGAGATATGCAGATTAGCTTTTGAGCCCATAGTACTTAGCCCAGCAGCAGTCCGATTAAAATACTCGTATTAGGTAAAGGAAGGTTGGTACTGCAGAAGAATTGCACGTTATGTGATTGCATCCTATGTCACTAACCTTAGAAAAGATTGGATCCTTAGGGCTGACTGATGGGCAGTGGGTGACTTCCATGGTGCTTTTGATTTGCAGACCAGCAGAGTGGCTGCTTAGAAGCTAACTGTTCTATTTAGCTGCATTTTTTTTTTATGTAATTAAGAATTCTGTTAAAAACACAGTGTGCATAGTAAGACTAATAATTTTTATCTCATATGCTAACAAATACAGTGATGCTACTTGTGAATCTGAATGGCAGAGGAAGTAACAACACAGGCAGAAGGTCTTGAAATGCAAAAGAAGACATCCTGCTTAAAATAACCTTCCTAATACAATCTATATGAAGTAAATCTATCATGTTATCTAGACAGGGTTACAAAATATTTACAAAATAAGCACTGGGGGCCCTGAAAATTTTATTTCTTTTTTTTTTTTTTTCTGATTTTGCCATGTTTTTGCTATATTTTGGGGCAGGAAAAGTCACATCAAGAAAGAGGAAAACAATGTGTTAGAGTCACAGCAAAGTCAATACTTCAAAAGCAGGCTAAGTTTTATCTGATGAGCAGAGCTGGTTTTTGCTGCTCTATGTTAATTTTTCTTCCATGTAAATAATGGTCAAATATCTTAGTTTCTGATGTCTGTCATTGACTGTGGACTGACTCAACTTACATCGTAAAAAAGGGGCCAGCAAGAAATAGCAGATACCACTTTGTACTGCAATCATTCCTGACAAATGTAATCCATACTAAATGGACTAAACCATTTTATAAACCAATACAAATTCAGAGAGGTTAGGAAAAATAGAATTAGTAATGGACAGAGAAAATGAGAAGTGCTACTTGTTTACTGAGAAAAGCATATCAGCTAAAAAACCTATTCACAGTGCAGGAATGAAAGAGATAAAAAATAAAGATTACTTTACCAACTTATTCATCAGGTTGACATTGCCTTAATAGAGCAGGATATTCTTTCTACAGCAGAGTGGCTGATGTTGGCAGTACTACAGTAAGGCTGGCAACTTATGTTAGTTCATTTTGCTTGTATTCCTTTGGGGACTGTGTATGCTGTATCTTGCTTAATTTGCTTTGCACTGATATGGCACAAAGATACAAAGCATAAAAAGGAATCCAAGCAACAACCAGATACAGCATATATTACTGTGTTCAGCCTGGAGGGAGACTAGACAAGAGAGGATGTTGTATAGAAAACTGATAGGGACAATCTGACTAAATAAGAATATCAAGCTCTTTATATAGCATTAATCCATTGGCTTGAGAAGTTGAACATTCCTGGGAGACCACAGTTTGTTCTAATAAGTTTTATTCCATCTGCCAGGTTAATACGAAGCAGAAAGTTATTAGGAGGAAATATATGCATGTGGAAATATCAGCTTCTGCCTCCGGTAATTTAAAGCTTATTTACATCCTCTTTATTCTTGTTTATGGAAAAAGGATAATCCACCTCATGAATCAACTCCAGCATTTTGTGGGCTGTTATTCGTCTCATTGTTTAAAGGACACATCAAGGTGTAAGGTGTATGAGACAATGTTTAACACTTGCTTAAATAGATCCAAGCTCCTGTAAGTGACTTGTAGATTGTGGCAAGAAGCACAGTTTACACCAGAACGTGATGCTTCAGTTTAAAAGTGTCATTTTATAGATCTCTTCTGTCACTGATTTTTGATCTCTAAAATAGAATTTTCTTTGTTGCAAACCGAAATGAGGTAATCAGGAATTACACTCTGAACTACATGAACATCACTGCAAAGGATTAAAATCAAAATCTTATTACATTCTACTTACTGGATAAATCAACTGCTTAGTCACAGAAAGGCAGTGACAACTTTCAAATCATAAATGATACACAAGATTTGGAATATTTTTATTGTTTTAATTATTATAAGGGAAATTGTAAAATGCATATTTGGAAGCCTCATGACCATGATGTAATTTTCATATAAAACATGAATAATTTGAAGTCAATCCTGAAGATGAAACAAACAGTACCAGAGGAGAATAAAATGAAGAAGATTATCTGAAAACTAGATCAACTCAAAAGCAATTGATATAATGATCCAAGTACTTTCCAGTGTGTTCTGGAGAGACCCAAATTTGATGTTTCTTTAAAAATATTCCCTGGATATGAGAACATGCATGAAATGGAAAAGGATTTTTTTTTTTTAGTCGCTAGAAGGTAGATAAAAGACCAAAACTGATAAATTTTTTTCTACTTAGAATACAAGCTTGACATTTTTTCAGTTTGAATTTGAAAGGCCTGTCCTCCCTGTAGGATCATTTGAAATCACGGACTGATGCCACAGCTGAGTACACATCTCAGCCTTGGATGACACCCTTTCACTAAAAAACCTGCAGTAGATATTCTTGGATAGATAATATTCCAACCATCCTAAAAATGGTATTTTCCTAAGCCATTCTGTCCTGCTGTAAAGCTGGCCACTGCCTATCAAACTTACATGCTCCTCAGTGGTGAAGACAGATGCTAGCCTGCTTTTACCCTAGAAGCTTTCCATACTACAACTACTCTGCCCTGATGAACTTGCTGTCCAGAAGAGACTTTCTATCCACACAAGTGACACAGCAGTCTTAAAGGTGGGCACCTCTGACAGAAAAGAGAATTCCCCAGCATGAAAAAGAGGTAAAATTGACTTGACAGCTTTGCAATGAAAATATAAACCACCCTAAGCTCAAAGAATACCAATATATTTCACAGGACTCTTGTTGAAAAAAAGAGAACCTAGGGGTTTTTTTCAGTTTTAATTCACAGGCTGATGTTCTGAATTTGTCCTCTTACTAGAAACTGCCATCACTTAATTTTGACAAACTTGGACTAGAACTTGGCCTGAAATTTCTTCTGGTTTCAGTCATTTGTTGTCTATTGTTGAAAAATTAATTATTTAGCTTCCTTCCAAGCAAAGGGCAGAAACTCATGAAAGACATGTCTATTTTATAATTTATGATAAAGAAATCATATTTTCCATGATAGGCACGTGTTACACTTAGAACTAAGTTTGCTGATAGATAGCATGCATGGCAGTAACAAATCAAATTTCCTAACACCTGAATGCTGACTCGCATTTGTTTAAAGCATGTGTTTCATTTTCTCCTCAACATTTTATTACCAAGTGTCAGTCTCCGACTGACTAATAAGAACCCAACTGGGTGGCAATTGGGATAGTATTCTGATTAAAGTTGATTTGAAGAGTGCTAGAATTGAGTTTAGCAAAATATCGTAATTGAAGTTATAGCTACAATTACAGGATTTTCTTACCCTGACAGGCTTACCAGTCTTAGATGTGTCTATGATACTTTTATCACCCCATTCCTACAATGTTTAATGTTGTACACTTTACTCTTTTCATAATAGCCTAAAAGGGAAAGGAAATTTCGTTCTGCTCGTTTTACTGGTGTATGGAGAATTGAAGCGTAGGAAGATTAAAAGTGGGATAAGTCTCAACTCACTTTAAGTATCTATTGAAACTACTTGTAGGAGAGAGAGATTATCTCTAAAGGTGATTTATCCTGTACTAAAATAGATGGAAGATGTTCCCTACTTGCATTGTCCTCCAGTGGTTAGATATATCCAGAATAATCTAGGTAACCTGGTTGGTCTGTCTCCCTGGTTTTCAGACTACTACAAGTAGGCAAGAAATATTCCACCAGGTGATTTGTTCAAGGTCACAGAGAAAGTCTACAGCACATCAGGGAACTTAAACTAGATATCACAGTTCACAGATTAGCACTTTAATTGCTTCAACCTGACTTTCTTTTTAAAGTTCTTTTAAGAATTTTGTGTGAGAAAATTTACCATCACTGCTCAAATCTTTGACAGAGAGGAAAAAGATTGGTATGAAATCTCATTTCTCTTTCATTATATGATATATAATTTTGTCCAGGTTCAGTGCTGTAGTGCTCAAAGTTTTGACTCATTCAAACCAAATTCATTAATGGCAGGGCCAATGCCACAGTGTGTCGTCAGGGTAAAAAAAGGAGAAACCAGTAAATGATTATAGAACTCTAGTATATTATGCAGTTTTATTATGGCAAGATGCCCAGGACTCATAAAAGATAAATGAGGTTTGAAGTAGGGGGAGAGGAGAAGTGTGTTGTTAAATTTAATAGAAGTTCTTTTATCTTTTTACTTTTTTCCTTCTTTTTTTCTTTTTTTTTTCCTTTTTTTTTAATGGCAAGGGAATGCAAAAGACATCAAAGCAGTTTTCAGTTTTCCTATAAATCTATAAGAAAATGAATTTCAGAAGCAACTTTTTTGCTTTTATTGCTAAAGTTCTTTTGAAAGCTGAAAGGGAGTATAATTCAAGAGAGTGCTTGTCAAATTGCTTCAGAGAAATATAATAAATCCAATATATATGGGTAAAGTTTATGAGCATTTTTGTATATATATATATATAAAACAGATAGAGTTATTGGATCTTTTTTCCAACTTATTAAAACGGCTTTAAAAAATAACCTATCAGATCCATCTGTAAGCACTTCATTTTGAGAAGTACTCAATAATTTCTAGATTAGAAGCCAAATAACATATTATAGCAAGTTAGTTAAATAACACTGTATTGCTTTACCTAAAACCATGGGCAGAAGTATGTATTAATGATCAAAGAGCAGTGGAAAAATGTACAAATCCAGAATGGTGTCCTCGATCACAACAACCATGACAGCCACAGGATAAAAAAATTATTGACCAGCTACTCGTAAGTTAATTACATCTTTTTTTTTTTTTTCTTTTTCTTGCAGGAGGAAAAAATCTGTCTATCAAAGTTCACCATGATGTATTCGGACACAATGCACTTCATATTTTCACATGTTCTCTTTTAAGCCTTTCCTTACAAAATCTTACAGAAATCCTTTTTGTTTGCATTGTGGTCTGATTTTTGAAGGTTTTGCACATATGCCACTGATGTATGCAATGCAACAAGGTAATTCATATCTACACGGGATAATAAAACATACATTCTCCTCTGAATGACTTGGTCAACGTTTGGGTTCCAGAAAAAATATTTATGATAGCATGGTCCTTCTAAGGCCAGGTTATCTTCTGCATACCTAATTAGTCTAGGTCTAGCTTTATGCTAAGATGTTACTGCACTTTCTTTGCTATGGCTTAATAGTTTGCCTTAGCATAACCTGTGACTTGGGATGAAATACAGGAATCACTACACAGTGCAAATACAACTTACGCGGTAGGTGTTTTACATGAGGGTTGTCCAGTGTCATTTCTTCACACATTTCTTTCCAGCAAAAATTCAATAGTGTTTCACATTTGCATATGATATTGGCCTACCTGGTTATAAATCATAGAATGTTAAGATTGGAAGGGACCTCAGAGATCATCGGGTCCCAACACCCCCTGCCATAGGCAGAGACACCTCTCATTAGGTCAAGTAGCCCAAGACCTTGTCCAACCTGGCAGTGAATGCTGCCAGGGTTGGGGCATTCACAACCTCCCTGGGCAACCTGTTCCAGTATCTCACCACCCTCACAGTGTTTCTTCTTAATATCCAGCTTCAATCTCTCCTCTTTCATTTTATATCCATTACTCCTTTTTCTACTACTACACCAGGTAGAGTTCCATGCACTCCAGCCAGTCATTGACCTATAAGGGCTACACCCCTTCCTCATCTCCCTTGTCTGTCTTTCCTAAAATGCCTAAAACTTTCCATTACAGTGTTCCAGTCATAAGACTCATACTACCACGTCTCCCGATGATATCATGTCCATGAATGTGTGTGCATGTCTCTGGTTCCTCTTGTTTCTTCCCTATACTATGTGCATTTGCCTATATGTGTCTGAGCTGGGCCCTGGATAAAGCTGACTTCTTTCCTGGACTATCTCGAATGCCTTTGCACTATTCTAAGCATTCATTATGAGCATTGGCATCTGAATAGCAGGATATGAGTTGATAGGTGACCCTCCTCTCTCAAAAAATCTAGTTTAAAGCCCCCATCATCAGTCTGGCAAGTCCCTGACCAAAGACACTTTTCTCCTTCCTTGTCCAATGGACCTCATCAACCCCCAGTAGAGCAGGCTTGGCAAAGCAAATCCCACAGTCTGTGTAATCAAAACCTTGACTACAACAGCATTGTTCTAATTAGTTGTTGACCTGCCAGATTCCTCTGACTGTTTTGGGTCCCTCTCCTTTGACCTGAAGGACTGATGAAAATTTCTTGAGTTCCAGAGCCCTTTACCATCTCACCCAGCATTCTGCGGTCCCTCTTGATACTTCCCAGACTTCTACTGGCATATACTACCATCTCCCACATGTCCCCTGCTAATATATACTATATACTATATAAATAATATATACAAATTAGCATCCTGGCAGTCTCAACCTGGAGGTCATGAAGAAGCTAATAGTGGCAGAACTGCCCCCTTGCCTGTTTCCTTTCTCCTGCATTAATTATTCATATTGCAGTGGATCTATTCATAGCTTAAACTGTAAATAAAAATTAAAAATAAAAAAGGGCAAGATTCCAGCTGCCCTCTCCAGTATATATTTTCTTGCAAAAACACACTCACCCTAATTCTTCTACTATTGGAAGAATTATGGCACAATTATATGAAGGATATACAGCATATCTGGCCAAAAAGGAAACACAAAAAAGAAACTTACCCTAATTACCTATTTCTTCCTGTGCAGTGATTATCTCAATGCAGTCTAATCCTCAGATTTTGTACCTTGAAATAAAATCGCTCCAAAGAATAACAGTTTTTGGACTTTTTACGAAATATAAGATAAATTGTTTGATTGTTAGGATTCTGACATGGAGTTCACATAAGCTAAGGAACTGCTCTTGCAAGTCTGTGGCAATTTCAGGCAAATTGAATTTTTAATTCATAGATCAAACATCAGTGTGACATCTTTCCCTTGCATAACTGGTAAGTTCTTTTTGAAAACAGAGGATCTTTCTCTCTTCAGACACAAATCTCTTTTCTTACATGGCTTTCTTTTTCATATTCCTTATCTTTAACATTATTTGTCATAAAAGGATTGAATTCTTCATTTTGTATTACTTTAATTAATTCTGTGTTTCTGATACCAGGTAAATTCAGCAATATGTCAGTCCCTTTTCTTACACGAGGCAGTTTACACCTAATTCTGATGACCTATGTGTTGTGCTCATATTATCCAATTAACTTTCAATGATTTTAGACTATAATTTAGGGGCCTTTTCCCTTAAGCATATCTTTTGATTTTGGACATTGCTAGTAAAATAACAATAAATATACTAATCGCATTCAAATACACTGTAAATGAACAAGGCGCTTAATAGAATGTTAGCAATACTTCATTTCAATATTCTCTTAGATCTTCCTTTTTTTTTTTCAAACTAACTGTAATTACTGAAAATTTAAACAACAAATAAACTCCTTTATCATGACTGGCGGTTTTGTTTTATAAAATACCAGACATGGTTTTGTTTCTTTTTTTTTTTAATTTGAGCCACTGTTACTATTGTTAATTATATGAAAAATTGCATAAAGGTAATCTGAATTCTTTAGGAGATACCTTCTCAAATATTTTTGTTGCTAACTTTGCCCAGTTTATAGTGCTATAAGTATTAGGCAATTCTAGGAGTGATAATAAGTATTTTTTTTCTATTTTAAAATGAATAGGCCACCAACTTTTCTGTGAACATCTAAGCTATTTTATTCCAGTATGGGGGAGAGCTTATCTATAATTCAGTTTTCAACAAGCGTGGGTTAGATCAGTGTGCAACCCTAAGGGCCTAAATCAATATTTTAAGAATCAACTAATTTAGCACTATGAGGGAAAAAAAAACCATGAAAAGCCATAAAACCCCAACATATCTAAGTAACTGCTGCAGGACTGTGGAACATTCATTATTTAATGGGCATTCTACAAAACTGTAAGGTATCTTTTCCAATGCATTGTGTACACAGACACCACTATAATTGTAACGGACATTTGTAACAGTGTAATGGCTATTGCCACATCACTTCAGGGACTTTGCAAGCTGCACATCTGAAAGGTCGTGGGAAGATTTTGCAGTGCTCCAGCTTTCAAGAAAAGTAATTTAAAATGCAGAGCATCTATGAAAATATACTTATAAAAGAGTGCTGGTAAGCCTTCCAAATATTTCTTGATTACAAGAATATGTTTGTCTTTTACTCACACCACATGCCTGTTATCATTGCCATTGTAAAATATATTTAAACCAAGGGGCTGGAATTCTGCTTGCAAAGACAAGATGAACACTAAATTATATTTTACATATGTGGATTCAGGTATTGTTTACTAGTAATCTGTGAATTTATTGAGTAGGAATAGAAATAACTTTAGAGACTGAAAGACAGGCATATTTTAAACACAAAAGAATCCTTGTATTAATTTAATAGTCATTTATGTCCATCTTGAAGAGGAAGAGTGTTCTTTTTATGACAAACATTTGTATTTAGACTTCATGGCTTTGTCTTCTTCCATCGATAGAAGATGGTGAGATGAGAAGACATAAGGTAACTTAAATAGAGCTGGTGAACTCTAAACCCAAATAAGAATCATTTGACTTAAAAATTCAAGACTGGGCTCTAAACAAAGTAAAAGAAAGTAACAAAGCAACAGTGAATGATTCTATTTGAGTAAATTATGGATACTAATATTTTCAGATAGGAAGAAGAGACTAACATGCCCTTCAATAAGCAACATAAATAAGAGCATAAAATATATGCAAAAATGGAAATATTAATGCAGTGAGGCATACTTTAAAGGATACACCCACTGTTTCACACTGTGTTACAAGTATTTGACACTAGACTGAAAAAGAAAGACCTCTGAGAAACAGCAGTATCAGGGGCTGTGATGAGTGATCTGTCTCCTGCAGGACACTTTTGCTGTAATTTGTAATTCTAGGCAGCTGGCTGTCACTCTACAGTAAGTTTCTTTACAGCTGAGAAATACCCACAAGAGTAAAGGGCACTGCTTGAGTTTTTAAGGAGAAGGACTATGAAAGAAGGAATGATTTCTTGAAGTCAACAGTTCTTACTCTTTCCCTGATAAGCAGAGTTATTTTCTAAGACCGCTTGAGAAATAAATAATCTGTAAACCTTGATACTAGTTTTCCATAGATGATCTGAGTCTCACCCTGGCTAGTAACCTCCTCCTTTGTCCTTTCCCTTCTGGACTCTGCAGCAAGAGGAAACTTATATTCAGTGAGAAAATTAATAACTGCAGTTATGAGGATCTGGACTTAATGGTATCATGCATGATGACATTCTCTATTAAGATGGATAAAGCTTGGTATAATGCTAATCATATCAAAGGAATCAGTGGACACTGGTTACAGAGGGAACTGGCCTTGCTAGTTCACTCACAATCATCTTTGGAAGGCCATGGCAGCCAGGAGAGGTGCCCAAGGACTGCAAGAAAGCAAATGTCACACTGGTCTTCAGAAACGGCAGAAGGAGGACACAGGGAACTGAAGGCCTTTCAGCCTCACCTCAATTCCTATAAAGATGGTGGAATGGGTCATCCCAGAAACCATCTATAAGCATGTGGAAGACAAGAAGGTGATCAGGAAGAGTCAGCATGGATTCACCAAAGGGAAATCATGCTTGACAGATCTGATTGCCTTCTACCATGGGACATCTGGCTGGACAGATGAAGGGACAGCAGTGGATGTTGTCTTCCTGGAGTTCAGCAAGGCTTTTTACACTGTCTCCCATCATATACTCACAGGCAATTTCAGGAAGCGTGGACTGGAAGAGCAGTGAAGTGGATTGAGAACTGGCTGAATGGCAGACACCAGAGGGCTGTGGTTGGTGGCACAGAGTCTAGTTGGAGACCAGTAACTAGTGGATTCCCCCAGGAGTCACTATTGAGGCCAGTGTTACTTGCTCACAAATGACTTGGAAGAAGGCGTAGAGTGCCTCCTCAGCAAGTTTAGTGATGATACAAAATTGTGAGAAAGAGTTGGTGCTCCAAAGTGCTGTGCAGCCTATCAGAAGTGCTTCAGTATTAAGGCTTCTGGATTTCTTTTTCTTTTTCCCCTATTATTTTGCATTATTTTAGCTTATTTTATTTTCATGGAAAGAGTATTGAAAAAGAGTGCCAATAACATTAAATAGTAAGATTTACGGAGAAAAAGTATAGCTGATACCCACTTTCAGAGAAGATAAGATGTTTTACTATGTGACTCCAAGGAAGTTTAAGAAGATTCATGAGCCTTCAGGAAAAGATAAAAGCATAAAATATGTAAGATAACTTAAAACGTTTCTAAGCTAGCTAAGTCTCTCACAAACCAAGCAGAAATAAATAGTCAGTAAATTTAAATGAATATATCTACATTTATATATCTTTGTTATCCTTTTAATAAAATACATAAATTACACAGCACAGGTTTCTTTTACTTTTCAATATGCACCAAAAAAGTGTGAGGGCACAGATTACCTCAAGAAATCCCTTGACTTACAGGTTCACATCTAAATCATTGCAACTGTTTAGTTCAGTCTACACCTCCTGGAAGATAAAAGTCATCTACTCAATTACTAAAATAATCTTGTGCCAGAATAAGAACCTGTAGATTACACACATAGATTACCTTCAGGTAATCTATAAGTGTAATCCTCTAAAGATACTTCTAGAGTTAATTGCCTTTAGAGGTGAGTTAATGAGATATAAAAACTAAGTCATTGAAGGAGTAGTAATACCAGCACGTCAGCAGGACAAGAGAGTTTGCTAGTTGTTTGTTGCTCATACTTCACCTTTTCTCCAAGCAAGGAAGATATTTTGCACTCAATACACAAGTGTAATTTCCAGTTTATGACAATTGGCAAGTATACATTCACATACTGAGAAATTTAATTCATAAATTGAATTGTAGAAGTTAACCTAATATATTTCAAAAGCATGGAGTCATAGAATGGTTTGCTTTAGAAGTGACCTTAAAGATCATTTAGTTCCAATTCTCCTGCCACACCTTCCACCAGACCAGGTTGTCCCATCTAACCTGGCATGTTGAGATTTTAGAAACTAGTCCCAAATGAGCAAGTATTATACCTGACACTACCAAAAAAAAAAAAAAAAAAATGTTAGCTCTAGTCACTGATACACAAGTAGTTTGATCATATTTAGAAAATGGATTGCATGGGAATTTATTCTTAGCAACCAATTTGTAGGCATGAGAACATTAGTGGTCTCATTTTCTCACTATTTGGATGGCTTAAAGTTACAATTTCTGATGCTTTTAGAAATTTGGGGAGCAAAGTTAGACAGATTAAAAAAATAATTATATTTTCCTGCACCTTTCTATTAATGAAAATTCTGCTTTAAAAAGCTGCTTTGCTTCTCTGAATATAAGGAACAAATCTCTGTGAAGTCACTTGATGAGCTTGTGGTAACTGCTTCTTCTTTTACAAGTTTTCTAAATTTTTCTGGTTTGAGGGAGAGCCAGTTTTTCAGTCTTTGAGAAGGTAAGGGAAATACCTAAGTATTAGCTGATGTAGATTGCAAGAATTAAGACAAAAATGAAATTAGATTATGTATAAGGCAAAGCTAAACTTTATGAGCTCAGAAATCCTAGGATTTTATTGTTCATAAAATTCACACACCTCCTTTCAAGAGACATACAGAGACAAACCTGAGATATCTGTCAAATAATATCTGGTCTTTATTTTCTTACTGCACTGGTTTAATTTTGTGCTTTTCAATTAAAATCGGGTTCTTTTTTAGAGCTGCAAAGAGCAATTAAAAAGAATATTAACATGCAATATATCTTGCTCATTCTGCAAAGGCAAGAGAAAAGTATGATTTACCTCACACAATGACAATTCAAGGTGTCACTCTGCTAATTTGCAGATGATCATTGTCTTTGTGGAACTCACCTTTTTGTCTTATTTGCCACAACTCCTGAGGACTCACCCTGCTTCAGGAAGCCCAAAGCTGAAATTTAAGAGATGACATCATAAATTATTCCCTCTGGTTGTGCAAAAGGTTGTTCCCTCATGATATCTGGACCTGCAACAGGAGCCAGAGTTTCTGACTGCCATAAGTGCTTACTGACAACACTCAGATCCTAGAGGGAAACCAGGGGGCATTTTAGTTCCAATAAAATTTAAATGGGGAAATGTGAAGTGACACATTGTGGGCACAGTATTAATGGTCAGAGTGAAAGATAATGATTAAACTAAATGTAAATGGGAAAATCACGTTTTTCAGAATGTTTATGAAGTACTAGAAGCATAAAATAGGTTCAGTTCTGGATAGTATTTATATGAATGAGTGAGATTTTCTTCCAAAGAAGTAACATTCTTTGCCATAGGCTGCAGCCACTTGCCTTAGAAAGATACTATTTTTATGAAACTGTGACTAAAAAAATGAAAAAAAGGCAAAGATAAGATTTTTTTTTTCATGAATAGCTTTTTTAAGATTTCCTGAAGGGATTTGTGGATACTTGAACAAGGTCTTTTAAAAGTTACATCTCTGTTTTACTCTCTACTGGCACCACATATATTCTCTTCATCTACAGCTTCTCTCAAGTGAGCAGTCATACCACTACTATTTTTTTCTCTTATTTAAAGAATGTTCTAGAAAAATACGTCTGTCTGCACATGTGTTTGACATATGTAATACAGTAATTTATATTAAAAAATATTTTATTTTTTCACTTTCCTTCCTCTTTTTCCCCCCATATTAAGCATGCAGGGTCTAAGTGTAAACATGTATATAAAGAGTTTATGCACTTGGACATGCCTTGATTTCAATGTTTATTACATTTAAATTTCATAAGTGTCTTAATTTCAGCCTTTTGGAGCGGAAGGGTGTATGGCATATGAAAAAAACCCAAACACAAAAGATGGCTGTTTGATATGTTTATTTAGGTAACTACTTGAAATGTTGAAAAATGCTTGAAAATCACTAACAAAAGTTTTTAAATAAATAAATAAAAGTATAGGACTTGTTTGTTTGATGTTTTAGCATTTATTCTTTTAGATCTGCCTACAACAACCACACTGGAAAAACTTGATGCTCATGTATGAGAAAAGGTGGTCACTTCACCTCAGAATACATTTTTATTTCCCTTTCCTAATTATTGCAAATGCTTTTTATACACAGGAATGTTAACCTTAGCCAAATCAAAAACAATTTTTAGTAACTTTAGATAGTTGAATATCTAAGTTAAAAACTGAAGTTGGTAGAAATCGTTCTGTGCAGTTCAGAATTCTGGAATTTCAGCCTTGGTGTTCTATTTAATTCAATAGAATATATAGGAAGTCTGCTTAACTTTCCAAAGTCTGCATTCTCTTGTATTGCTATCCAGAGGCTACTTGGGATATGAACCTTTTATAAAGTGCCTATACTAATCATTAATAATATTAAATATACTTTCTTATAATTTTCTTTGTGTTCCCAGATTACAGGATTATTAAGGAAAAGTGCTCTTATAATCAGAAAATAAAGAATCACAGAATATGCTGAGTTGAAAGGGACCCACAAAGATCATTGAGTCCAACTCCTTAGTCCTGTACAGGACCATCCCCAAGAGTCACACCATGTGCCTGAGAGTATCATCCAAATGCTTCTTGAAGTCTATCAGGCTTGGTGCTGTGACTACTCCTCTGGGTAGCTTGTTCCAGCACCCAACTACCCTCCTGGGCAAGTACCTTTTTTCCAGCCTAAACCTACCCTGACACAACTTTAGGCCATTCTCTCTGGTCCTATCTCTGGTCACCTGAGAGAAGAGACCACTGTTTGCCCCTTGATTCTTACCCAGAGTCTCTCTGCTGTGCTGTTGTCTGCTGCGAGCTAACCCTTCTATTACATACAGTGTCATTGCTTCATCACTTCTGCCCTATCTATCCCTCCTGAATAGCCTGTAACCATCCAACAGGGCACTCCAGTCACAGGTCTCATTCCACCAGGTTTCAGTTACGCCAGTGAAGCCAAATCTGTGAAGCTGGGCTAAAGCTTTGAACTTCTGTTGTTTGTTCCTCATGCTGGGTGCATTGGTGCAGAAACATTTCAGGTGTGATACATTGTAGACAATGCTTTGTAAAGCAGATTGAGGGATCCCATTTGTGCTTGTTTTCTCATGTTTTGGCACACCATCCCATCACTCATCACTGGCGAGTCTAGTTTTATCCCTTTCCCCCTTCCAAGCTGGTTTAAAGCTCTATCAGTGAGCCCCACCATCTCCTGGTCTAGAACTCCTTTTCCCCTCTGAGAGAGGTGCATCCTGTCAGGTGTTAGTAGACCAGGTGCTGAATAGATCATCCTATGGTCAAAACCCCCCAAATTTTTCCAATTACATCAACTGCGGAGCCACTCACTGACCTGATGGATCTGCCTATTCCTATCAATATTGTTCTTTGTTATAGGAGGCACCAAAGAAATTATTACTTGTGCTCCTGATCCCTCTACCAATCATCCCAGTGCCCTGAAGTCTCTTTTGTTTGCCCCTGTATTTCTCTTTGTTATTTTGTCACTGCCAGTTTGAACAACCAATAGCAGATAGTAATCAGAGGGCCTTACTAGCCTGGAGAGTTTTCCGGTAGTTTCTCTTATCCAAACCCCTGGGACACAGCAGACTTCCCTGTGAGTTGGGTCTAGTCTTCATATAAGGCCCTCCATTCCCCTTAGAAGGGAGTCTCCTATTACAACTACCCTTCTTTTCCTCTTGAGAGAGGAGGTCTTGATGCAGGGTACAGGTGGTGTTATTTTAGAAGACCCACTACCCCAGGTGGAACTATGCCCATCTCATAAGTTGTCCAGCCTTCCAGTTCCAGAGCCTCATATCTGTAGTCCTACCTGTCACATTTTGAGAAGGAGGAGGAACCTTCCTCCTGGTACATGCAGTGTCCTGTTTCCAGCCTTCATCTTTAACAGACCCTTGACTAACATTCCTCTAACTAATTACCCTCTAGGATTCCGAGTCCACCTCCTTCTCCACCACAATGGAGGTTTGAGGCTCCTGAGAGTCTTGAGGCTCTCACATCTCAGTCAATCTCTTGCTCATTCATTTGAATACTACACAGCCTCTTCAGTTCTTCCTGTAGCTCCTTTACCTTGTGAAACAACTGTTCAACCATGGCACACATTCTGCAGAATAACTGGTAGTCTGCCCCAGCCTCATAAAGAGGCATCAGGCACTCCTGTCAACTTGTAACCTGGAGAGCTGTGTCTGCCATCAGCAGGTTTATCTGTCTGGAGGCCTCTGACACAGCTGGTACGGTGACTCCACCAGCTGCAGGGGATCAAGATATATGGAGTGTCAGCATCATGACTGAGGAAGCTTAAACTAATATGCTAAAAAGACTGCAGCTGAAAGTATCTCTTTGCTCTACCTTACCAGGTTATGAGCCTGTTTGCTCCATCTATCAGTTGCTCCCAAATGATCTGAGGAGCCCTTTCTGCTTGTCCTGCCTTTAGGAACTGTCAGGCAAGCACCCTCACTGACATGGCAGGCCACTGTTTGCTGCACTCCCTGGAGCCCTTTAAACCCTCCCTGATTGTTCTCAGCACCAATCCCTGCTTGCCTAGTAGCCTGCTGAGGGTTTCCAACTCCTTAAAAGGAGTGCTTGTGGTCACAGGAACCCCTGGACAGCCCAACTTCACCTGAGAACCCTCTTTCAGTCACTCAAATGCTGCCTCACTGATAGAGATATACAACAAAAAATACAATACTTTTCTTTGTAAGGGGCTCCAATAACCCTCTCCTGGACAGGAAGAAGATTGACAGCCTCCTTATTGTCCTGTGATATGATAGTCAGATGATGATGTGTCCTCTGCAATTTAAAAATCTCAAAATCTCACACTTTCATACTCTCTCTCTTCCTTATATATTTTAAAAAGGACAACTCTTTTGCCTACCACCTAAAATTTCCACTGTTTAACTTTTATTTGATGCTGTACTGCAGCTGGTACATCAATTACCATTACAATCTCCATGCATCATGAGCCGCCACAGCAGGGAGCATCTTCAGATATTTCTAAGCATATTGGCACCTTTGTTAGAAGGTAATAATTCTCTCTTTCCATTCAGACATTTGCTTTTGTTGTCAGGGATAATTATTTCTGTACAGATAAACAGCACTGTGTGTTTTACTGTTATGTATAGATGGAATTTGATCTACACATTAACCTGTGAACAAAGGAAGTGTGCATAGAACAAATGTTAAAGCTCCAGAAAACAAGATGAGATTTTTTAGTGAAATGTTTATTTATTTTAGCATTGTTTAGTGCTGTGCTGTGTTTACCATGCCAGTAGCAACTTGTTTTCTAAGCACTAATTTCTTTTTCTCTCAAGCAGCTACAAAACAATAAATAAATTACTGTTTAATTTTTATAAAATCTTACTAACAGATGTGAAGGAAACCCGACAAAAAATTAAGAAAAAGGAAACACATGCTAGTAATTTTGTTAAAGAGCAATTTATGGACAAATCTCTGTAATGAAACCTTGTATTATAAAGTGCTTAATATTCTGCACATTTATATGTAAGATATTGTATTCTCAGAATTAAAATCAGAATATTTTGATTAATCATATCTTGTAGCAAATTCAACCTCAACGTTTTCAGAAGGTAGAATGCTCAAAACACTGCAAAAATTCTCATAATATTATGGGATTCTCAAAATTTTCAGCCTGGGCTCTGAATGAACATTTTGTTTTCTTTGTCAGTGATTTAGAATATTCATAGTCACTCTTCAGTGTCTAGGAAAATGCCATGCCAACTGGGATCAAGCTTTATTTTAAAGTTGAAAGCATGAAATAAGCACTAAGAAGACAATTGTACACCTGTTTTCAAAAGTAAAAAGGCATCTTCGATCTACTTTGCTTTTGAAAATTTGGCTGAGGAATATATTCCAGAGGCCCAATAGCTCATAACATTATTCCAAATGTTCTGCTCTGTATGACTAATTAGGCTGCTGCACATTTGCATAAGCATCATGCTTCATGATTAATGTATAAGTCACAGCATGGAGCCCTGAACAAATTCATCCACAGAACCTTCTTGCCATCTCTACTTCAAATAACCCATGTGCCTGAACTGTAGTCTATCAGACCTGTAGGTACAGCTATGTATCATATACAAAGTGTATAAACTTCATTATAATGTTGTAGTGAGCTGTAAACTTTTTTAAGCTAGAAATGTTAGTAAAATGAAATATTTGTTTCTTTAAAGCCACTGACATTTATACTTCCTGTGATTTGACAGGTTTGTTGGTGGAGGGGTTTTGGTAAAATTAAGTATGAAGCCTATAGCTTTAGTCTCAAAACTGAACTAGATCACATTTAAAACAAAGACTTTTTAAATTAATAACCTAATAATTACTTTTGCACTATTACTCTTGGGGTAATGTTAACCTAGAGCAAACAAGAAGTTGCTGTTCAAAAAAGACCAACATGTTAATAATTCACTAACACATCCACTCACAGTCAAATTAAATAGGAAAACTCCCAAAAACATTAACAAAAGTCTGATGAATAAAAGCCAGAGGATGCCACAGTAAGGGTGCTGGAACAATGTAAGTCTAACCTTTGATGGGTAAGCAGTGCACACATCCTGAGAGACTACAAGCTGATACATGTTCTTTTTACTACAATCCATTCCAATAACATGATGACTGAGATCTTAAGAGATCTTCCA
>VWZD01005959.1:18330-40997 GCA_013396695.1 Sakesphorus luctuosus
AGTTTAATTTTTTTCAAAAAAAAAAAAAAAAAGAAAGGAAAAAAGTCCACTATTATTATTTAAATACTTTTTCCTAATGCCAGAAAGAGGATACACTGATTGGGATTTATTTTCATTATTAGCATTACAATTATCCTGGCCTAGCAGAGGAGGCTGTCAAATGCAGTACTATTGGCAGCATCTCACAGCCGGGCATAGAGTCAATCATACTTTGTGTAACTGGGAAAAGACAGAAACAAAATCATTTGAAGTGCCAAGGAGTGAAAGCTCCATGAGCTACATCAATTTTTTTCTAAATTCAAAATTTTAAAAGAAAGAAATATTCAAAAGCTTCAGGTTTGGATTGGGGTTTGGGTTTTTGTATGTTTGTTTGCTGGTTTGGGTTTTTAGTGTTTTTTTGTTGTGGTTTTGTGTTAATTTTCATTTTTGCGTAGCATCTGACACTTAAATACTGTCATCTCACTGGTGAACAGGGCCAGTGATTCAAATCAGTGGAATTCATAATAGTTTTGAACATTATTTGCCTGCAGTTTGATATCAAGAATAAAACAATACACATTTTAAATTTTCCACTTAAAGAGAGCGAATGTTGAAATACACTAAACATTATATTTACATTATTCTGAATTTAATACAAATATACAACATTGTATATACATGTAATCTTTTCTACAAAAATAAACTTATTCTTTGAACTACATGAGGTTTGCCCTGAGCAAGAGACCTACACCTTAATAAGATGAGTGCTAGTCAAAAGAGTCTATTTTTGCAAAGGTTGCATGTGATAAGACCAAAACAAGCAAAAGCCAAGATGTTTAGCTCTAGAGGAAACAATATCCCACCTTAAATAATAAAGCTGACACAAAAAATAATTCTATTTCTTAAGTAACCCAAAGGATCATCTATGTCAAGTGACTCCAGTATGTCAGAACTTCCCAAGGGTAGATTTCATTTCTTCTAACTTTACAGTGTAAACTGTTTATGTGAGTTTGGCAGGGACAAAGTTCTGCCTCCAAATGGAAAGTCACCATATTTACATCACATTTTCTGACAGACCCTTTCTCTTGAGAGATACTTAAATCTTAATCCACCTAAGAAAGCTGAAATTACAGTCAACATGTGTGTACTCTCCTAATGGCAATTCCTGAAAAATCTTCCTATCAAACTCCCTGATCTCCGTATATGTAATAAAAAAAGTTCAACCTGGCAGGAATATTTTGCCAAAAGCTACTATATTTGTATTTGCAAGCTAGGGAGGTTTCCTTTCTACCAATTTTCTCTTTTCCCTTTAAAATTCATATATTTCTATGGACTGAGTGCACTTATTGAAATAATTGAAGTAAAGCACTCTGCAGAAATTAACTTTTCCCTCTTAGTACCATTGCTTTAGGGCTTGAAACTGTTCAAAGTAGGTCTGTAGTAGCTCCTAGGAGATCATTCCCTCACTCTTGTGTCTCTCTTTACACCAGTTATAAGAAGTTAAATCCACTTCACCAGTGGCCCAGTCCTTCTGTATTATGTTCTCTTAAGAGGAATTCCTTTTTTAGTAAACATTGTCTGAAGATCCTAGAGATAACATATAGAAAGATGTTTATTTTTTTAATATTCTTATAGAATGACAAAATACGTGACAAGGGTTACATTAAAATACATTTTTGGGTTACAATGAAAAAGATTTTATTTTGAGAACATTGTCATAGTGAAAGCATTGATTTAATTGAATGTATTTCTTTTCTTAATTTAAGAATATGCTTTTTATAACAGCAACAGAAGAGGCATCCCACATTCTTCTGGTCTTCATTTTCTGACCACATTTCCCACAACTAAAATGTGACATAAATGGCAAAACTAGTATGGTTGTGAAATCATGCAAATGGAAATAATTAATGTCAAATTACCTATGTGTTATGTCACAGATATTATGTATTATATTTTAGATATCATGTACTTAGTGGAAGTTTATTGCTTCAATATCTACATGAAACTGAAATTAAAATTATACAATTTTAAGGGTGATTTGAGCGATTTCATATTTTAACAAATTTCTAAGAAAGTAGTCAAGTTCAATCCCAACACCATGCTCAAAAGCTATATTTTACAAAATCTCTAAAAGGATATTCTAGAAATCATTTTACCCCTATTTTCCAGGAATATTTTTTTCTCAAAGCCATATATGGGTTGCATGGTCATAAATATATGGTATATTCAAAGGAATTATTTTTATTATACATATATTAATAAAGTATTAAATTGAATATTATATAATTTTAAAATATTCCAATGCATTTCAACTAATATAAATATATTCAGTACCTATTTGAGGCTATAGTATGGAAAGCAGAAATATATGGTAAATGTTCTGGATTGCACTTGTATAGAAAGGCATGATTTGTTCACAGTATACACAAAGTTATTTCAGCGGCAAAATATCTTACCATTTTCATGTTACTACATACAAAAAATAAAACCCAAAAGAAAACACCAAAAGAAAAAAACAACAACAAAACCCAAAAGAAACAAACAAAAAGCCACCACAAAAAAAACCAACAACAACAAAAAAACCAAACCAAAACCAAAAACAAAACACCAAATCAGACAACCCAAAGCCCTCAAAAAACAGAGTAGAAGATGAATTGTGAGTTACTTATCTGTACCCCCATTATTCTTATTTTTCTAATATTCTAGTAAAAAATGCTGGAACTGCTAGTATTTTTTCAGAATTGTATGTACTTGTAACCCTATATTGTAAGAAAAAGAAGCAAAGAAACTGAGGGCCCTTGTATTAGTTAAGTGTTCCAATGTGGTTTTAAAACATTTTCTCTGTAAAAAAGTTGTCATTGCACCCTAGATGTCAGGGAAATGGAAGATTCAATTATTTTGACTTTGTAAACTTAGGTATTTTTTACCATAACACAAGGCTCTGCTTCAGGCATACCTCTGCTTCTCAGTCCCTTCTCTTGCTGCCTTGTGCTGATTAAAAAGGTAAACCAGCAGGAGAAATGAACCCAACACAAAAGAGATTACAAGTCAGAGTTACAATTTAATAACAATATTACAATAAATGCAATGGCACCAAGAGGAATTGGTTTAAACCCACAAAAAACAGAAGTATGACCCAACACCTTGGGGCACAAACACAAAGGAGTTTCTTAGCCCCTGTGCTGAACCCCACGTGGTTCCCCCAAGTCCAAAGTAAAAGGAAGGGAAAAACCTGTTGGTGCAGCTGACAGTTGCAGTCTGGTTGAAAGGGGTGGTCTCCTATCAAGGTTCTCGTCCTCCTCTGGATCCAAGGAATGGTCTCAAGTCCTTAAACCCCCAAGATTATATCCCCTCAGGTCCAGGTGGGACTGCCCAGTACCACCCCCAGGGAGGGCAGTTACACAGTGAGTAACCTCAATCTGTCAGTCCTGGGGTGTTTGGAATCATTGATGGCCCATTAGCAGACATGACACCTCACGCTGGGTGTGGAGGCGCTAATGACTCCCTGTAGGGGAGTTATCACAGCTCTTATCTCACAGGTGTCTTTCACACCTAGCTCACAGCCTGAGGGGTTGGGTGTGCCCTGGGCAGCTACAGCAAATGGTCCATTTTTAACGGTTCATGGGAAATAAATAGAGGGTGTGGAATACATAGCTTTGATCACCCCCACACAGGGATAAACTGGTCCCACCTGCTGAACAAGGACATGCCTCAATTACAAGTTTTCTGTTACTGCTTGGCCAGCTGTGCAGCCAAAATCTACAAATCTCTTATGTGTATTAGTTTAATCATTAGTTTAGCATGGCATTGGGAGTATCGTCCATACATCAGTCACTATGATACATGCTGTGGCTGTAACAAAATATGGGCAAATAAAATATTTGTCTGTGGACAAAGAAGGTAAGGACTGCTCAAAGGTCTGAATCGTGGGAATCAGTCAGGCTCAAAGAGTCACTGAGTTTCAGCCTAATGCTCACAGTTCCCTGCCAAGATGTATAAGCAATAGCTTCCTTAACCTCATCCCTTTTCTAAATAAATGAGGGATCATTCGAAGGCATTCAGTGCTGCTTAGTTAAAAATCTATCAGGCAATCACTTTAACTGTAGCTAACATTCCTAAAACACCCAAACCAAAACAAAAAATATTGCCAGTGTTTGAAATGTCTCATTTTTTCCCAAGCAATTTAATTGAAGCATTGACATCTAGTTAAAGAGTTTTTCCTAACATTTCCCATACATCTTCCACATGAGCTAATTGACACATAAATAGGCAATTTTTTCCTCACAGTGATTAAAGGAAACAAGTCAAAGAAAGAGTTGATTTCATCTATAACAAACTATTTTCTGGCACTAGCTCTGGACCATTGTGCCTTAAAATTATGCATGGACAATGCTATAGACTCACAGTGAATCTAGTTCTCTATTGTTGGAAGCCAGATGCCCTCACTCACACTAAATTCAAATAGATATTTCCTTCATGTATCCTTCTTTTATTCTTGGGTAGTATGATACACTGGGTCAACATAGTTGTAGTCCACTGTATACAGTCATGAGTCATTAGAAATGTCAAAAAACTGCAATCTACCTATTTTAATGGCAAACTGTTGTCATAAATGAAAAGGTTTAGGTTATGATTTTTATTATTTTTCAATTTTTTGACTCTCTAATAGATAAACCTAAGGAAAATGAAACTCATCTCTTTAATCCACAAAAAATTCAACTCTGTTCTGTATGATTCTATTAAAAGTAATATCACTACACTTATGCACACATGCACATTTTTTGTTTCTGAGATAGATAGAATTGCCAAGCTCTTTGAGGGAAAAAAAAAAAAGAATTGGTTGTCTGAATTGTCTTATTCACATGTCTGAAACTCCAGAACAAATATTTCTCTTAAAAGCAGAAACATTCTGGTGATCTTTTGGCCTTCTGTCTTCTTTTCAGAACAGTGTGTAAGCCAGTGAGAAACAAAATGCCCTCCTAGAATATGAAGGAAAGAGAAATATCAGTAAAAACATATAATCAAAGAATGGGGGTTTTAGATGATTGCTATATTTTGTGAAATTGAAATTCCTATGAACTCTTGGTGATCCCTTTCTTTCTCTCAACTTGATGAAGAACCATCCCTCCTCCACCATGAAACCTCACAAAACTGAGGCGGGGGGGCATGGAGATTATACAAAATGCTTTTAGTGGAGGTGCACTGGCTGTCTACAATTCTTTACTGTAGTATCTTTTGAGTCTAACATGAGAAGAAGGCCACACAAGGCTTTTTTCTCACTTTCCCACAATTCTGCTTTTCCAGATGTTTCCAAAAGACATAGATATATCTAAGTGTCACTATAAAAACTAAACAATATATAGCTCACCTTTTCTTCTGGGAAAGATTCTGGTTACACATCTATAAATCGCATCAGACAACTGTTTTTTCTGTTATTTCGTTACATATCAAATATTCAATGTCAATATTTTCATAAAAGGGAAAGTCATCATGTTTATTTAGTGATGTATGAATTCTTTCCTACATGACTTGCTGATTGATAGTCTTAGAGAAAGCTGTTTTTTTAATATATATGGGATTTATTCCTAAGGCAGATGAAATTTCTTTTCCAGTTGAATGTACCTGTTGTCAGCAGTCAGGATGTCAGAAGATATAATCCCAAAGACAGCTTAAACCAGATCACAGAGAAGTCTGAAAGTGCAGTTCTAATACCTGAAAAATCTCACAGTAAGACTTCAAAATTAGGAGACATATGATCACAGGATCTGATTGCTTAAGGCAGAGTGCTATGCATGGAACAAATTGTATTGCTTTATAAACACTGTTTTTATGCCTACACAGAGTCAACTATAGCAAGCTGCCTAATAGCTAATTAATGAGCAATAAAACATCGCATCACCTAAACTCAGACTTGGGGAAAGGGGTGCAACCTTCTCATCTAATGAGAGTGGAGAAGATGTCCATGTACAGCCATATCTCATGGTATCCAGAACAAAAAGGGTTGCAAGGCAATCTGTGACTAAGATTTTTGGGGACAAAACTCTGAAGGAAAGTGTGCAGTCATGAAAAAAAAAAAAAGCTTCAACATCCTTCCCAGAAGGTTCAGTCTATTAAAAAACCTGAACAGGAATGAGAACAATACATAAAACTGTGGTCTTATTTGTATCACTTTACACCAGCAAAATCAGATTAATCTATGAGCACCAGAGAGTCAACTGAAGAGTATTAAGGAATAAAATTATTAAAAGAAGCATTTAGTGTGAATATTATCATCCTCTGCCTTATACCATAGAATGTCAGAGGTCTAAGAAGTCTCTGCTTGTTTCTGTTGATATGTGACTGACAGTTTTCAGTGATAAGAGATGGAGACTATTCTGTTATTTTTATTTTTATTTTATTTTGTAAAAGCAAAATTTGAGCTTTTTTTAAGATGATAGCAAACCTTTTTAAAACCTCTGAGTTCTTGGTCACATCTTACCTTCTCATGTTGTCTTGGCGCTAGAATGAGTTCTTCTTTCCTGCACTCTAGTTAAACTTAAACACCTTTTCATAAAAAAGGAATGCAAAAACAGGTTAACAACAATTTAAAACAGAAGAGGTTTATGGGGGAAGATAACAATGTTAAGGAAACTTCTTCATTTTACCATCCAGGAGCCACTCTGGCAGTCACACCACCAGAGATAGTATTGAGGCCCCTTTCCAGCTACACACCTGACACTCACATGGTCAGACCAGGTTTCCTTACCTGTTCGACCTCAGCTTTTCCACAACAGTTTCAGATGTCCCAATCCTTAAAATAATTTAATCATGTTGCTGTAACTAAATAAGAAAATAACAGCTCAAGCTGGTGCCTCCAAGAAGAGTCCTCTAACAAAGAAAACCCTGGGCTTTTATATCCTCACAGCCTAAACATGGAAGTTCTAGAGGTGATCGGCCCTTGCTGTGTCTCTGAGTGTCCAGTCTCTTGGCCACAAGTCCATGGCCCCTTTATTGTGTAGAGTTGTCAGTGGCTCTTGCCACCCAGAGCTCAACCTGCAGCTTGTACTATAGCTTGCAAGCCAAGCTACCCGCACTGCATGTACTCATGAATAAAACATGATAAAAATGTAAAACTTTATGGATTCAAATAATGGTGTTTCAGCAACACCGGTAAAAATCAATCATTAGTCTTATCTGATTACTGTAGAGGTAGCTGGGCTTTTCTAAGTATAGATATATGGTACAATGAATGTTGCCATGTAACATATTGATGTGCACAAACACTACTGCTCACAACACAAGGCATGAACATAAATTAGAGATCTGTGTGCATTTCCAGGGCTATGATCCTGATGGGAGCACAAACAAGTGGTGCTGTAGGGGTGACTGTGAGTATATATGCCTGAAGGAAAGCTGTCTGGAGTGCACCCTTAAGAGAAGAGAGCTACCTGTAGTGTGGGGGGAGGGTTCTGTGACCAATGAGATGCTTCTGTGAATGTGAGGGGAATGGGTTAGCCAATAATGTCATGACATGCTAGATGTGAGAGTATATAAAAGGTGAGGATGTTTCCAAGAATAAACTCTCTAAGCTGTAAGACTTCTGATCAAGCCTTCTAATGCCGGCTGTTCCCGAGGTCTTCTGACCGTCATTCATGATGCCCCCTTGCTCAAGATAAGGGGACCCCAATATGGTGCCATGGATTCCTTGACTGAAGTGTTCAGTGGAGACTTTATAGGAAAAACAGACTGGAAAAACAAGAAGGGGGAAACGATCTTTATGTAAACAGAATATATGGACCTTTGCCTGGGGATGGTAATGAGCCAGCTAGGAGCTGATGGGTGAGGATTAAAAAGTAATAGGTGTCTGATAGAGGCTGCCTGACTAGAAGGATCAAGCGGATCTATATACCCAGTACATAGCAGATAGGAACATTCTTACATTTGCAGACCCTTGTCCTCATGGGGGACTTCAATCAACCTGTTATTTTCTAAAGGGATGTCATAGCAGGGCATAAGCAAAGAGGAGGCTCCTGGAGCGCATCGATGACAACTTCCTCACCCAAGTGATACAGGAGCAAACAGGGAGAGGTGCTCTGCTAGACCTCAAACTCAGCAGCAAAGAAGGGCTTATTTAGGATGTGAAGATCAAATCATAGAATTATAGAATCATAGAATCAAATGTATGACTCATTGCAATAAGCATCAGACAGTGGAATTCAGGATCGGGGGGGAGAGCAATCCAAGACACTCGCAGTTTACCTCAGAGGTCAATATTGAGTCAAATTCTGTTTAGTATTTTCATTAGCAATTTGAATAATAAAGCAGCGTGTACCTTTAGCAAGTTTTGTCAATAACACAAAACTAGGAGGAGCATCAGAGACCTCAGAGGGTCATGCTGCTATCCAGAAGGACTTCCATTGGCTGCAGAAATGGACTGAGAGGACCCATGTGAAGTTCAACAAGGAGCAAGTGCAAAGTCCTGGACAAGGGAGGAAAAACCTTGTGTACAAATATATGCTGGAGGCCACATGGCTGGAAAGCAGCTTTGCAGAGAAAGACCTGGACATTCTGGTGGACAGGTAGGACAGGAGGCAACAATGTGCCCTGTGGCAATAAAGGCCAATGGTATCTTGGGCTGCATTACAAGGATTGTTGGCAGCCAGTCAAATAGGTGGTCTCCTCTTCTCAGCAAGGGAGCTACTGAAGACAGTCCAGTGAAGGTCCATGAAGGAGCTGGGACTTTTTAGCCTGGAGGAAGGTTGAACGGGGTTCTCATCAATGTCTATAAATACCTGAAGGGAGAGTATTTGAAGAAGGTAGAGAAGACAGAGAGAGGCTCTACTCAGTGGGTCCCAGTTACAGGGCAAGAAGCAGTAAGCACAAACTACAACACAGGAGATTCTTTCTGAATATCAGGAAATACTTTTTTCCTGTGAGAGGAAGTGAGCATAGGTACAGGTTGCCTAGTGAGTTTGTCGAGCATCCATCCTTGGAGATACTCAAAAATTGTGGTCCTGAGCTCTGCTTGATTAGAGAGGTGGACTAGATGTCATCCAGAAGTCCCTTCCAACCCCAAAGGTTTGAGAATATGACATCCTTTTTATTTTTTTTTTTAAGAATTTTTACCAATTATTGATAGACCTGACATAAGAATGCACAATTTAATTGAAATGAAAGGATCACATCAGGTTTCCCTGGGTCTGAATCACCAAAGAATTAAAATATGTTCATTTTGCTTCTGAAGACTAGAGTTTCTTTGAATCAAATAGCAACACTACATATGTGAAAAATGTTGTATTAAATTATGTATTTGAATGAATGTTAAGATTTAATTATGCAAATTTAAGTGTAAAATTATGCATAGCAAAAGAATGCTGTGTCAGTGTACTGAAATGATCATTATTTTACAGGACAGCAAAAAGCATGTTTTCAGGCATTCAGAGTCCTATAATATTCTTGTTATGCTTAAAGGGGTCATCTGAAACTGATAAATAGCTGGCCTTTCAAAAGACAAAAGGCAAAATGCTCTATATGAAAAATAACTGTCCCTGAAACTTTAGTAGAATGCATGTTTTAATATTATGAGTAAATGAGGTGATACTGCAACCCAAGAATGCTAGGTTTACTCAAATATTTTGTAAACTGCACCAAACTCATTGCATTTGGCATGATCATCAAGAGACCAGACAATGTGGAAAGCAGAAGAATTTATTTTGCACACCAGTTTGTGAGTATGGAACATATCATAGAAATGACCATGTCGATGTGAAAAATGCTGCTAGTCCTCTCTCTGAAATAGCCAATAGTAGGCATTTGATTGAAGAAGTTTATCAAGGGTAAGTTTGTTTCCGTAGAATTTCCATGATTTTGAGTAAAACAGCTTCTCAGGGTACATCTAATGACTTTTGAATCCTTATGAAGTGTTGTCATTCCCAACAGTCTGTACTAATGATTCCAAGAATTTAGTTAAGTGTTTTGTGAAATATGCCTTTCGTTTGTCCTGGACTGGTGCCTGATAATTTTATCCAATGCCATTAGCTCTTGCTCAGCAGGAAACACTAAGTGATCATCTGCAGCTCCAATCTGACTAAAGACCAAAGAGATATTCTATCACATAGTAATCCAGGGGTGAACTAATTGTTTCTCCCTTACTTTGTTAAGAAACATAAAAATCTTGAAAACCATTCAGTCTCCAAGTTAGAAAACAAAGAACTGTCATGTCCTGCAGTTCAACTTTTTTGATCTTGGTTTTAATTACTTGGGAGGGAAAGCTGAGGAAAGTGATATCTATGCCTGCCTGTGTGCACATGTTTGAAGTGTGTCTTATGGCTAAGTTCTTTCTTATGATTAAGAAGGAAAAAACAAATTCAAAAACTAAAGAACTCTTGACTTTATTTATTAAGCTACTTATTTAAAACTCTTAAAACACAAAAGAGAAAACTGAATACTTGGGATCAGTCTCCTACCAAGGTTTCTTTATGTCTTTTTTGGAAGAGGGTTTTAAAGCCTTCCAAAATCAGTTTTCCACTGAGACTACTTCTGTAAAATCTTGCTACACCTATTAAAGCTGAAAAACCAAGTCCTTTCTTTATAGGATAAATTAAGCTGTAGTGTGGAGACCACTAAAAGGAAATAGCTATATGTATGAGCATACATCTTCTTGTAACCAGGTGTCTCTTGCACAAGAATGAGCTAAAATGTCACTCCTATTTGTAAACTAGGATATTACAAGATCATTGTTTTGAAGATCAAGAAGTGATCTGGAAATAGAACTCTAGGGCAGATGGTACAATGTAGAAGAGTTTTAAAATACTCTGCATGGAAAATCTGTAGTATGTACCTCAAACTGACAAAGACTCACAGAAAGTAGTTCGTTATCCTGCTGACTCTGAGTCCTCATCTATGTTAGAGCTCTCTAGCTGTCTTCAGGGTAAAAAAAAAATAAAACAAAGCCCACATTATTATTTCATAAATCAAGTCAGCCTGTTATCATAATCCTGACACAATGATAGCTTATGCACTGTGCAAAAATCAGTAGAATCTGGTGCTTTTTTAAAAGCCCTTGTTATTTAGAATATGAGTAGCAACATGAAAGGAATTGAAAGCAGATACAGGATTTATAAAATCAGGAAGGCAATAAAGTTTGGAATATTAAATATCCTCAAATTGTAAGTAATTCAATGTTTCTGTCCTCTGTGTTCATCTCCTCATTAGCTAATTCTTCCTCAATTTCTAATCTACTGCTTAGTTTCTTATTCTACTGCAGCTCTCATCTGTTTCACCTGTCATACCTCCATCTTTTCCCCTCTACTTGCTAACTCAATTGCCTTCTTCCTGCTGGGTTGCCAGAGTCTGAATGTTTGGAGCCACTGCTAGGACAGATCTGTAATTGCATATGCACAAGTTCCACTTTCACTGTCTCCATTAAGTGTTAATTGCCTGTATCACCATTTTTATTTGCAGTCCCTTTCCGTTGACTCTCATAAACCAGTCCTTCTTCTTAAATTTCAAGCACAATTACTTGACTTTTCAGCAATGTCTACTTTTATATGGTAATACTGTAGTATGGCAATTGTGGTATGGCAGTGTTAATAGAAACTGTATGGATGCAATTTCAGAGAAATAATAGGAATAGCATGACACACTGTGAATAAGGAACCATTCCTTACCACAATACTATACAGTGGAATTCTAAAGTTAAGTGATTTCATGATGTTCATATCAACTCCGACAAATTTGTATCCAAAGATTTGGGTATTTAACAGCATCACATTTAGGTCATGCTCCTATCTCTTCTGCCAGTTTACCTCACCAAGGAGACACAATACAAGTAATGTCTTACTCTTTCTGAGCTGAGATAATTGGAGGAACACTGTTCTAGGGAAAATCATTAATAAAACTTCATTTATTTCAGGATGGGTGAAGAATGTTAAAGGGAGAAGAATGAAACATAGTAGTAGTTTTTCTGTTATTATTCACTTTTGAACATTGATACTACCAGAGTAGTTCAATAAAGGTGTTGACAGTTTGTGGTGATTTAAAATATTGTCAAAATAAAATTGTTGAATTTTTGGATGATTTCTGCTCAACATTTTCCCAATGAAAACTTTTCCCTGATAAAAAATTTTGATTTTACTGCATTTAATTTTGGTTTAGGTAATTTTAAACATAATATTTTTTCTTGGGGCAAGTAGATCTGATTCTTGACATTTTCATTTGCAAAAATAGAATCAAAAATTGTTTCAATATTTGTTTTCCCCTGTGTTAGTCCCCATAGAAGCACATATTCATTAGGATCACTCATGGAGATTTTCTACACAGAGAAATCTCTGATTTAATTATATCTGCCATAAAGTAATTCAGTTTAACTTCTGAATGCATGACTAAACCTCGTAGGGCAGATATGAGAGATTTAGCTTACCCCACATTTGGAGTCCATAGCTTATATGGAATTACAATAAATCCCTATGGTATTCAGTTTTGTATAAAACTGAGAAGAAAGCAAGCATCCAACAGTAGCTTGAAAAATAAAACCCAAAACTTTATAATAGCAATAGTCCTATCCATGAATCCCATCCCTGATGGAACTGTGACAGTAACTAAGACTGAGCTGCTGGACAGCTGGATGCCCCAGACAAGCAGCTGTTACTCCTGCGCACCTCACTACACATGCATGCACCATCCTTCTGTCCAGGATATCTTAGACAGTTGGCCCACAGTTATTTAATTGTAATATGTTAGCAGGTATGACTATAAAAACTACAATTAGCATGTTGCTTAAAGGAAAGTTTTTTAAGATTCCAGTGCAGGAAGAAATTTGATGCTTTGCTATGTCATTCTAATTCATGATGAAAATAAGTGTTAAAATAATTAATTTCCCCTAGGAAAAAAACCCTCTGCCCCCTAGTACCTGTATTATGCTTACTTTATTTATGGGTCATGAAAAAATTCATAGATCAAATGTCCTTCATTACAAGAAATCCCCCAAAGCCTCTGTTTCTACGAAGGTAGAATTTTTGCAGTTGTTGCAGAATTGAGTAAGCAATTATTCAGCAGGGCAGAAAACTTCCAGTTTTGTATGACATTAGATACAGTGAAAATAAGGGAAAAGATGAAGGAAAATTGTCCAGTTGTTCCACTTAAAGCTAATCAAGAATTTAAACTCAGATTTCTAACACCACTAAGAGTAAAATTGACAGGCTATAGTGAACATTACACTCTGCCATGTATTTGGCCCTTATCTGTAAGTGCTCCTTTAAGGACAGGTTGTTCTGGTGCAGCATCTCCAAAAACCCCACTTCTGAGGATCCTACTTTGGCAACTGGCAAATAGTACATCCAGTCTGAGGTTATGAACCCTGAGTCCTGTGTAATCTTGCAGAGCCAGCAGATTTAGGCATCACTTGACTGTGTTTACAGATGTCAGGGCCGTCTTAGTAACAGGCGTGCCCAGATATGGTAATTTAACAGGTATATAACCAAGAGTTAATGGAGTCTGGCTTTTATAAATCTCAAATTGACATCTTACTGTGTGATTCTTTACTTGCTTTGCATTATATAGAATTTTTTAATTGTTATATAAGAAATACATTGGTAATAATCTGAGAGAACAATAAACAGAACAATGTGAAATAATATATGTGTTTGATGAAAAAGAAAGCAGAACACAACAAACCACACAGGTATAGAAAAAAATAAATAAAGTAGAAAGAAGAAATGTTAAAATAAAGACCATGATCATATTGTGTAAAATCCTGTCAAGACATATCTCTGAAAAAGTAGACTACTTGATTTACCCCTTAGAGCAAAATCTGAAAAATTACCAGCAGAGTGTTTAAGAGTTGAACAGAGAAATGTTTAGCAGGGAAAATACAGTTATGAAGCCCACAATACACTTGTGCAAGTTCATGCTGGAAAAAAAAAATAGCTAAGGTAACATTACAGTAAATAACCTAGTTAGAACTTTCTTACCCTTCACTCAGGCTCAGCAAGTACCTCTCCTAATAAAGGAGAGAGATATCTGAAACCATAAACATGTAAAGTAAGCATAACTTTGTAATGCGCTTTCTAGAGCTAGCAGGAAGAGACACAAAGGATAATGATTTTTACTAGTTTTGCTAGTTTTGAACCAGTTTTTTTTTCAGTACCACTGCCACCATCAGCTGTGGGAATTTCGTTGAGTTTGATAATTGGATATTTCCATACATTTTGGATGTCCTCCCAAGGCCTGCTTTGCAATCTTCATTCAGTTAACTGTCATGTACAGTCCGGGTCCCATTCTTGTGCACCATATGTGTCTTTATTGTGCCTGCTGCCTTATTCTGCAAGGTGCCTCAGAAGCATCCACGTGGTCATTTGGCAGCTGGATCATCAAGTCTATTGTGACCAGCTATTTGCAATGTTTGTATCAACTGTAAAGCAGAAATAAATAGTGATTATAAAAAGCAAATAATACTTGTTTTATTGCCCAGTGAAGGCAAAGTTGGCACAATAGTAGAGCAGCTGTTTGGTGTACTTTCTGGGATTTAGGATCTGTAACAGAGACCTAAGCACTTATATGTCCATTTGTGAAAATCAGCTTGGTTGTTTGTGACACAGCCCTATAGCTGCCAGCATTTCCATGTTCTTTATGCTGGGAAAAGTGTCCACTTGCCTATAAATGCTAGATAAGCAAAGGCCATGAGCACATTTAGAGAAATGACCAAGAAAAAGGCATTTTCATTTATTCACTGTTAGCACTGAGAAGAAATAAGGAGTGAAATATAACCACTGCCACAAGCATGAGAGGGATGGCACCCTGGGAATGGCATTAGGCAGCCAGAAAATACTAGTTTCCAGTCTGATGCCTCTTACATTATAACCTGCTTTTCTGTATGTAATTCTTTAGGTATATGTAATTAACTCTTAAAAGTAAAATTTCTCCCTCCAACAAAAGAAAATTAGTGGCTTTACTAAAGAAGGAAAATATATAAAACAGATACTAGCTGTATATTTACTTTCACAAGTCCTTTTGAAAAGAGGTTAAATCTGATTTCTGGAGAGTGAAGTTTGTGTTAAGATATTTGTGAATCTTCCATAATTAAAGTGGTTTATTTTTAGAATGAAGCCCCTGAAATGACCCCTACAGTTCTGTTTTCATTATGGCATGTAAGTTAACTAGGAATTTGTCTACCTTAAAATAGATCCCTCTCTGTGACTTCATTTCATCTAATAATATTGAAGGCTATATTGACAACAATTATTTCTCTCTCATCTTCTTTCAGTCTATGTCTGGCCTATATTCGTTATTCTCTTGCACTTCCACTTTTGGAGAGTACCGTGTCTTCAGACCAGTACAAAAAGGTCTGAACTTCATTTTGGAAATTAAAGTATATGGTACCATGGTACATAGTTGAATTTTAAAGAGAGCGATATAGATATTTAGGTCAAGAGATTAAAAAAAAATATTAATTAACATTTTTAATTACTGATATTTTTACATCATAAAAGAGGTACTTCTGAGTGAAGGGGTTTAAGAGTACTTCAGACAAGAATGCCAACATATATTGAATTAAGTAATACTGGTTTTTGGCAATTGGTGCAGTATGACATCCAAAAGTTGGTGGTACAGGATACCACCTAAAAGTAACAGTTAGTTACTTTGTGACTGTTCAAGAGTGATTTATTATTTTTTGATAGGAAATGGAGACTGTCATCATTGGCTGAATGACAAGTAGACTAATTGCAGAAGGAATTTAGTATTTACTCTACTGTGTGTTTTTTAAGTGATGAATAGCTCTAAATTCTAAACTTAAGCCAGCAAGACAGCTTCAATTGTGTCATGAATTAATTATGATCTGCATAATCTCCATCAGAGAGAAATGTCTGACCTAGTGAAAGGAAGAGCCTAGAGCATACTTTGAGCTTCTTTCTCTTCCTCACTTTATCTCTTTACATCCCATTCTCTCTCTGCTGCTGACAGAACTTTCATTCCTTTCTAGTTCATTAATTTATTTGCCTCCTGCGTGGGCTCTGACCTCCACCAAAAACCTGGAAAAACATTTCCTGACAGCATACAGTTCAGAGGACTTGATTGTCTCTATTCTTACATCCACCTCATCTGTTTATACTGCATATTCTTCGAGGTATCACTACTTTACATTTGGCCAGGCAAACTTGGAGTTTTCTCTTACTTATTTCTTAGTCATAGCAATAATCAGCATAATTAATAATAACAGGTATCATATATATTTAAGTAGACTTCATTACCATTTCTTGATGTCTCACTGGTTTTGTTAGTCATATATGAAAACTTTTTTTCGTCTCAAAGTAACTTGAATGTACATAAAATGAGTTTGCCAGTTATACTAAATTAGGAGAAGCTGTGGACACCCAGAATAGAAGGGCATTAAAGGGAGATCTAGATATCATCAACCATATTTAGCAAGAACAAGTGTCATTGATGGGATGGGTAATGTTGTTTTCACATGCAAATAGGGAGATAGAAGGCTGGAAAGCAGCCCTGGGGAAACTGATGTGTTTAGATTGATGACAAACTGAATAAGAATAAGCAGTGTGTCCTGGCAGCCGGGAGGGCCAACAGTGTCCTGGGGTTCATCAAGCATAACATTGCCAGCCAGTTGAAGGAGGTGATTGTTCTGCTCTGCTTTGCAATGATGCGGCACCACCTCAAGTAGTGTGTGCAATTTTGTTTCTCAATATAAAAAGAAAATCAAACTCCTAGAGCGTGTCAGGAGTGGGGCAACCAAGATGGTGAAACCTTGAAGGCAAGACTTTCAAGGGGCAGCTGAGGTCACTTGGTTTGTTCATCTTAGAGAACTGAAGGCTGAGGGGCTACTGCTTCACAGTCTACAACCTTGTCAAGTTAGGCAGTAGAGAAGGAGGTGCTTATCTCCTCTCTCTGGAGATCAACAATGGGACATGAGGAAATAGAGTGAAGTTGCATCAGTGGAAGTTCAGGTTGGATGTTAGGAAAAGGTTCTGCACTGAGAGGATGCTCAGCCACTGGAACAAGCTCCCCAAGGAAGGGATCATGGCATAAATTCTGCCAGTTTTTTCAAGGAGCATCTCAATTATTATCTTAGTCACATGTTCTAATTTTAGGTAATCCTGTGAGGAGCAGGGATTTGAACTAGATGATCCCTATGTGTCCCTTCCAACAAGAGATATTCTGTGATTCTTTGATTCTATGAATTAAAGAAAGGGAGCTGATAAAAGCAGCTTACCACATTGAGAAATTAATAGGCAGTAATTTTTTCTTAAGATACTTTCTTATTAGATTAGAGAAATTATTTTTATTTGAGACCAAAGACCTCTACAGAACATTTATTTGGACTATTCATTATTTGACTGGTAATAGAAGTCAAAAGTGTTTTAATATCACTAACTGATTAAACTAGTGATTAATATCTGTTTTCAAACTACAGAAAAATGAGTGAAGAATTCTTAAATATCGGATCTCTCAGCTATTAATTACTTTGTTTCACTGCATGTCTTTAGAAACTTGGTAAATATTTTAGAACACAGATGTCTTTTAAAAGTAATATTGGATATGTATTTCAATAGTTAGGGGTATGCTTAAGATCAGATATTCCAACCACTTGCCTTAAAAACTCTTTTATGTTTCTGGAAACGATTCAAACCAAAGCTAGAAGCTATGCTGTGTCTTCTTGCAGTGCCTTTACAAGCCATTCAGTCACTGTTGTAAATCTTCCAGTTCATGACTTCCACCATATCTTTCAATTTGATTTCCAGAACTCTCATGGTCTATTTCTTCTCTCTACTGTGTGCCAAGTGGAAACAAAGCAGATGCCCTGGAGGCTGTACTGAATGCTAAGGAAACACAATATGAACAAAGTAATAGGGATTCAGGAGCTATAGCATAAGCACTAAGTGGCTTATGGCCTAGTTCTCACCTTTATCTTAGAGGACTATGCTCTGTTACGAGGTCTGAAATACAATCATGATGGATTCTCTAATGTGCTGTTTAAAGGGAAATGCAATCATACACTCACCCTCATGGTACAAAAATTTGGGCTGCCTGGATAGATGAAAACTACTGCATGCTCTAGATGGGGACTACAATGGATTGAGATCCTAGACTATATGGTTGATGAGACCTAATGATGACAGGACCCATTCTGTTAACTTTCATTAAAATTGCATGGGGTTACATGAAAAATTCAACAAGAGAACCCACTATTAGATGAGATAATACTAAACATCTTAGTCCTATTCACATCTAAGTGTGGAATTGTAGCAAAGAAATTAGTCAGACAGTCACTTATGACAATAATGAATCCACTATTTATTACTGATTAACAAGCACTCACAAAATTAAATATTCCAGGGATCTAGCCCAGAGTTTATTGACATGAAGTACCAAGTATGAAGATGTCTTGATTAAAGCTGAACATAAACAAACTACATTGTACTGTTAGCTTGTGTAGTAATAGAGTAAGTTATTGACTACTTTCAGAGATCTTTGACTAATTTTTAAATGCAACTTAATAATTTAAATATATAGAGAGATATGTATAGATATACCATTAATACACAGCTGAATGCTTGTTTCAATCACTTCACAATACAACATTGTGCCTGTCCCTGAGGGTTTCCAAGTATGTATGTGCATGTATGTGCACATAAATGTAGAGAGAGATATAGATATCAGGTGTTTATATTTTTAAAAAGGTCAGGTGATAAAACAGAAAGGAAGAAATGTATGAGAAACAAAATTAATATCATGAAAGATTTGTTACCAGTTCTTTGTTCATTTTACTTTCCATAACAGATTTGCATACATGAGAGAAATGAGAGGGGGAAGAAAGAAAAATCATGAGTAAGCAAGAGTAGGGAATAATAGAGTAGGGAATAGTATAGGTCAAGAAAAATGACAAAGATTCCAATTACTGTTATTAGTAGTGTCATTAATAACCCACTGCAGCCATGGAATCTTAATGTGTTCCCATATCCCATGACAAGTAACTGTGTCCACTCAGAGAAACTGTTCCTGTTTTCTAAATTATGTAAAAAATCCTGTTGTTTTCTTTGTACAAAGATATATAGTCAATTTGTAAAACAATTTACACTTTAAAAATTGTATTCTATTACCTCAGATTCAATTTTAAAACACAATATGGGGTTTCTTATATACTGTGTTATTTTAAGGAACCTCAAAGTACATGATTAAAGGATAGTCTATACTGCAACACTTGGTATCAATTTAGCATTTATTCTTATGGGTAATTTCAGGGGCTCTTTCCACTCAATAGTCAGTTATACAAGATCAGTTATGCAGAGTTTCCACAAGAGTAACAAAATTAAAGGAACAAAAAAGCAAATATACCTGTGAGGAATTACTTAGATCAAAATATTATATCTCATAATTTTAAAAGGCTTTATGAGCTCAACAGGGCTTTGGAATATTTTGTGGGTTTGGGTTTGTTTTGCTTTGTTTGTTTGTTTGTTTTATGTTTTGTTTTGTTTTGTTTATGTTACAACCAAATTAAGGATAGAACTGAGATACTTGAATGTAGTTATAGATTTAAGGATTTAAGAAAGTGAACACTGATACCAGCATATGTATCAGCTATCCCTTTCAATAATTACAGGCATTGTACTTTAAAAACAAAAACAAAACCAAAAAACACCAACCAAAACCCACTGTAGCACTCACAAAGAAAATAATTAAGAACAGAGGTGACATTTTGCATGTTATTCTCTCGCTGAGTTGTTATACGATCTTTGGAGAGGAAGGAATCTCTACTTCCTTTCTATCAGACTGAAAAATACAACAAATTCAAGTAACATTAAAATCTCTGCAACAACTGGGCTTAATCCCATGAAATTAATTTAATGAAATTATTTTGCCTGCAGACGAACATACACTTAAAGCATATGAAGGCTGTAGATCATGCCATAAGGAAATGCAGAACATTCCACAGAAAATTTTTACAAGTAGATGGTATTATAATGAGTCTGATGTAGAATCAAATGTATCATTCAATGTAAATTAATGTTTCAGAGAAAACAGCTCTGAGCAAATTCAGCTCAAGTTTGGGAAACAAAATACCTTGAGCAGTCAGGCATGACTAAACTTCCATATGCAACATACACAACTCTAAGCTTCCCTACAAATAACTCCCTAAATATGTATCCTTCAATATTTTAAAACATAAAATGTTTCCATAGCTACTACATCACACAATTTATCACTGACATTATTTTCAAGTTCTGAAAAAAAACCCCAAAAAACAAAAAATCCAAGCTAATTGCAGTTTGTTACAGCAAATTGACTATTCAAAAGTTTTTGAAAGTCACTAATAGTTTTTTTCCTAGATAATGTGCAAAAATAACTATGCCAAATTGTAAAACTTCAATGTTTCAATTTAAAGATTTTTGCTTAATCAGCTTAAAAATGAGAGTTTTGTAGTTTTTTAAAACATTTGTTTGCACTCTCATAAGACTCAATTTCTAGTGCTTCTAAGGTTTTTAAGCTCTTGAGGTCTCAGAACAAAAAAAAAAGTTAATGTTTTTAAAAGCTTTTTCCCATGTAAAACCTCACCTTTCTTCACAACAGCTGCTTGCAGCTGGACTCAGTCAACTAAGCTTCCAGAATTGGGAATGTGCTTAAAGTCAGAGCAGTCATTGTTCTCCTTTACTTCGTATTTTTTAGACTAATCTATAATACCACATCCACGTTTGGTCCCTCTCCAATATAAGAAAGGCATTAATTAACTGATATTTGTTCAGCAACGGACTACCAAGAGGGTCAGAGAGCTGGAGTTCCTGCTCTGTGAGAAGAGGCTGAGGGAGTTTGTTCAGCTCAGAGAAGAGACAGCTTTGACAGGCAGCTAATAGAAGCCTACCAGTGCCTAGAAGGGCGTCATCAAGACAGAACTAGTTCAAATGAGAGAGGTCCAAGGTGAGTCTAACAGAAACATTTTTCTTCCACCATGAAGGCAGTCCAGCAGATAAACAGGTTGCTAAGTGAGGTTGTGATGTCTTTATTCTCAGGGGTTTTCAAGACCATATGGGCTAAAGCCCTTGGGCATCCCAGAGATACCTTATATCTGACCCAGCTTTGAGAGACTTTCTGAAGTCCCTTCCAGCCTGGACTGTCTCATAATGCTAGGGTTCTACAGTGCCTTTAATTCTTCATTATTTTAACTCTTCCTTATTTATTTCACTTTATAGATTTTATTTTTGTAAGTATTGTATTTATCAATATTAACTTTGAGAAGGGAAAAAGGAAAGACTAATGGAAAAAAGAAATTAATTTTAAGATCAAAATAGTAGCAATGATGTGTAATAAAGATCTAAGGTAAGCCTTTAGAAGTTAATTAAGGTTTACTTATCCTGGTCACTGGTAAGTAAAAGCAAGAGTTTGTCACTAAAACCCACATTTTTTCAAAGGACAATTTAACCAAATGCAATTCTGCTGCATAAAACTGCCAGGATTTTAGGTACTTTTTCTCTGTTTTATCCATCATAAACTCAACATATGCAGTTGCTTGCAAAGATGTCGAAACATAGAGACCTAGGAATTAACATGGCACCATGTTTATTAGCAACAAACCTTTTCTTTTGATCCTGTAACTTTTCTGCTGTGAATTTCAAAACTTATTTAATAACATATAGACAGCTCAGTACCAGGTTCATCATACCGCAATTATTTTCTCTCCAAATAATAACCTTGTTCTGTTTCGTCTTCTCCCTCCCTCCCTTCCTTCCTTCCACACTTCCTTCTGCGCTTCCTTCTACACTTCCTTCCTGATTTCCTCCCTTCCTTCCTCCCTTCCTCCCTCCCTCCCTTCCTCCCTCCCTTCCTCCCTCCCTTCTTCCTTTCCTCTCTTTCTCTCTCTCTTTCTCTATTTCTTTCTCTATTTCTGAATTTCTTTGTTTCTGAATTTCTTTCTTTCTTTCTTTCTGAATTTCTTTCTTTATGAATTTCTTTCTTTATGAATTCTTTATTTATTTGAACTTAGAAAAGCTTAGAAAAATATTAATAGATTATGGTAATTTACTGGCATGTTAATTTAATTAAATCAACTTAGGTAAATAACCTTATTACCAACTTAACATCTCCTTTTGTAAATCAGAATCTTCTACTTTGCACAAGGAGAGCACATAGTTAAAATACAGTTCCAAAACAGGGAGTTAAACTACATTTTAATGATGGGATTATTCACTGCTACTTGGAACATAACTAAGATTTTCACGAAGTGACCCAGTGCAAAAAAAAAAAATAAATAAAAAAGTGTAGTTGGGAACTAGGTTGAAAAAAGTGTTGTCAGACAATCTCATCAAACATATGCACACTCATGGAAATATCAGCGGTAAAAAACAAGGGGCTTTTAATGCTACCTTTTTTTTTTTTTGAGAGAGAGAGAGAGTATTCACTAAATAGAAAAAGCCACTAGGTGGCATTTGTGATTTATTAGGCTGGAAGTCCTGGTTTAAATATTACATCTATTCCTTGGTTTCAAGATATTTAACATACCAAGACATTTAATTCAAGAATCTCCTCCATAATTAGATAAATGCATAGCATTTTCACTTCTGCTATGTCATTTGGTAACCCATTTTCTGAAGTTTCCATTCAAATCCTAGACTTCTCAGGCATGTATTCCCTGACCCCACAGCACCAGCTTACATAAGTAATTACTTGTCTACAATTAAGCTGTAAATAATGCAATCACTCCATTC
>VWZD01005959.1:41439-53799 GCA_013396695.1 Sakesphorus luctuosus
TACCAATGTAAATGGTATGTGTGTCTGAAAATGTAAGAAAATCAGTTATACACTTGATTTTGATTTTCATTTAAATCACAGTAAAAATCTTGGCATTCACAAGTTAGATTGATGGATATAGGCCTCAAGTTGTCAATTCTTTTATATGATGTTTCTTTGATTAGAACCTGACAGTGTGAAAAAAAAATAATTCTTGCTCTAAATACAACCTTAGAAAGCATTATATTCAACAAAACACAATTATACTAACAGGTGCAGAACCAACTGTATATAGACATGCCATTAAAAAGACTAGTCTAAGGCAAATGCCTTTAAGTCATGTTCTGGTTTTGTACTGAAATCTTCCAACTAAAGTCATTGTCTCATAATAAACTGAGTGCATCACACATGTAATATTAAACCGTATGGGCCCTCGTTTCATGCTGAGTCAGATTCTGTCACGTACTCAGCTGAAGTTATTCCTTTCTCTATTCCAAGGGTAGTAAAGAACTACTCAGCCTGGACAAGGAGGCAGAATTTGTCCCATGGAGAAGATTGGAAAATTAGAAAGAACTCATTTGCCACCTGCCCTTAGCAGTAATTCCAGAAGCAGATGGAATATGAGATTAAAAACAGGACCTGTTTTTTACTGGCACATAAACAGATCATTTAGAAGAAAGGCTGCATAAGAACAGGCTCAGAAAATAATTAATGTAACACTTGTTTTCCATTTGTCAAAGACACTGGGCAATTAATTTTTTCCTTTCCTTGTCCCATTCCCTGTTTCATTCTCAATACAGCTATAGCTTATTCTGTAACTGTTCTCATGGACTAAAGTTATTTTACACCCCAAAATCAGAGTGAGCTGAGAAAAGATAACCCAGATTTTAAATAAGCCTTCTTTGAGAAAAGACACTGGATTTGTAGTTCCTCATTAAATCCTTCAATACATGCATTGGCCACTGTCAGAGGTGAAATAACTACCTGTATAAGATCCTGTATGTTTTGAGTCAAATAGGTATTTTTTCTGGACTGTTAGTGTAAGGAGACAAGGGGTTTAGTTTAGAATGTTTCAGTAGGCACCAGATAAAAGTAAAGGAAGTCAGAACACAAACTATCAAAGTCCTTTTTAAATGTGATTAGTCAGAGCTGTATACTATGAATCTGGAAATCATGAAAGTTAATTATTCAGTGTGCCTACAGTCAATATGTAGAAAGGAAAAGTCTGAGGATTTACTGCCTATTCCTTAACAATGTCTGGCAAACAGGTTTCAATAAAATGCCTGGATATCCAATTACCATGGAAACAGTCATACTGCATGGAATCTGTGACACTTAGCTGGTTAGTTAGTTAGTTGCTGTTGAATTGTGGTGATATGAAATTGCTGTAGTTTCAAGATACTTTTTGAAATGGTGGTAGCTGCCTCCCAGTATAATGACTCACTTGAAGAGTCTATATCGTCCAGAATAAAATGCTCAGCAAATGTTTCCAAGTTGACATACTCTGTTAGGGACCTATTATTTACTGTCAATATGATGCAGGGAGAATGCAAACATGCTGACCTTTGTTTACTCTTTTAACTGTCTGCTAAGACCATGACCTTTTGCTGCTCATGGTATACATATGTTGGGCATTTGTTTGAACTCTCTTCCCACCACTGACAAACACAACTCACCAGATTACATTATGCAAATGTATTGCAAGGGACATAAAATATATTTTCATATTTTCCTACCTAGCAGTGCTTCCCACTGCTTTGTATTTATGACACTTTAAGGAATATGTAATCCTCAGAGGAAAGGGAGCAGTTCATATAGTCATTACATATAATTCTTCCACAACACCAGAAAATCTGTCAAACTGTCTTTTCAAGCTGCCATCTGAGAAGCTGTCCTTCAGAGTCTTAATTTGCCTTTCCTTCTCCCTCAAACCCCACTAAGATTATTTACAGGACTGCTAACCACATCTGAAATCAGCCCTTGTCAGATTATTCAAGATTTGTAAACTGCATGAGAGGCATAAATTACAAGATCTGCTGATAAGGACTTGGGTATGTCAGTAATGAACATAGCCAGTTTCTAGCTATCATCTGAGGGGACTATTTGCTTTATCTCTTCTCTTTGATTGGTCAGTCAAGGATTTACCTGCACACTAAGCTCATTTCCCAGGTAAGCCAGCTGTTGATTCTATTCTCTTTCCACAGTGTATTAAACACATCCTTTTGTCACAAGAAAGAACAGGAAATAAAGTGTGTTAGGAATTTTTTATTATTCATTATTCTGAATATAAAACAAAAAATGTATTTGAGCTGCAATAAGTCATCAGCACTGCAAAATATATGCAATAAAAAGTGAATTGTATTAACTAGCTTTTCTGTCTCCTTAGCTAAGTGTTTCAGAAGAAAGTGATATCAAGCCTTTGTTCATATTTCATTAAAAAAAATTGCTTACTTTTTGTTCACTGAAATGTGAGGGTTTGATTCCTGATGTTCAAAGTGATATTTAGCTTTCTCACAAATGCACAAAATTTTTATGTCTAAAAGCATATAAAACTGAACTAATGACATCATTATGGTTGTAGTCCATCACATTGGAAACCAAGTCTAAGAAATTGATATATGCAATATGCTGAAGGGCTCAACAATGTAAATGTTATACTTCGACATCTGCAGAGATTTGGAGTGACTTGTTAGAAGCTGTCATGAATTACAGAACTTCTTTTAAATCCAAAGGTTGTCACAATATTTGAATTTTTCCTATCTTAAAAACTACAGAAACACAGAAATATGTCAAAAGATAAGCCTTAATCTGACTGCTGTTTTCTTAGCCCTGAACTTATTGAAAGAATTTACATGATCCAGTATATGAATGACATGGTATGTCCTTCACAGCTGAAGCAAAATTACTGGATACAGTTTCAGTATTAAGAAAATAGAACATACTATATGATTAAGATGAAAATTTGGAAATCCCTAGCAAGGATGCACTTGTTGAATAACATTTTCAGGTGAATTAAAAAAGTTAACTCACATGAATGCTTTCTGCCTTTCTTTCAGTAGAGAGAAGAACATATTCTACATCCTTTCTAGGAAAAGTGGGGTACCTGGTCTTTAGTCACTTGCAGCAGGTTGAGGTAAATTCAGCCAATTTATGCTTTCTTTCAAAATAATAAATTCCATATCAAAATGCATTTTATTCCTTGACATTATTTTTAAGAATCAGATTTCTAATCCTTTATTTACATTACAGATATACAGCTGCCGCACAATTAAGTTCACCTCATCGATAAATCCACAAAGAACTCAGCATTTGGTAACATCTGGATACTTGGTTTTTGGCATAAATTTTCTGAAGCTGTAGTTCAAAAGTTTAGGAAGCTAGTTAATCTGTGACTGAGTCACTGAACTCCAGATAATGCTAAACATCCACAGAGGGATGTGGTTTACAAGGCTTTGAGTCTCGTGACTTCAAGGTTCCAGCTAATGGTTTGAAAAGTAGTACAAATTACTGCAGTGGGTCTACTTAAAAATTAAGATAATTTTGCTTGGAAGTAAGGATTTCAGAAACTGCTTCAGAACCTTAAAGCTGATCAGCCTAAGGTGATCTTTAAAGGACTGATTGTTGGGGAAAAAATACAGACAAAGGGTTAAGAAGGCAGCAATTCCAAAGAGATTGGATAGTTAGGGAAACATTCTCAGAAGAGCTATGTCATGGTAGGCTCTAAAGTACTGAGACATTTATGTATCTTATGGAACCATTGCTGCATGAGTTCGGCCAAAAATGATTAACCCTCAATTTTAAACAAAAAATGGCATATTTGCTGTTTTTTTAAATGATTTTTCTCTAAGTTGTCACAGATTGTCACTGCTGAAATAATGTAACAGTAAGTGTCAAGACATAAACTAACTTCTTGTTGTAGGTTTACGTGGCACAGGACTACATATTTCCTATACCATATGTATGTGTAGTGAATGTGCCATCTAGTAAAGCTGAACAATTAGTCCTCATGAATTTATGTTACTTTATTGTAAAATTTATGGCTAGCTTGCAAAATTTCAGTTCCTTTCTCTCTGCTATTTATATTTATACACTTACATGATGCCTAATTGGTTTTTGATTTTTTGATTTTTCATTTTTATAGATTTTGGAAGTACTTGTAACTGTAGTAAAATGTAGATTTAGTGTGCTAATATTTCTAGCAGCTTAAGTCATTGTTTATGTAGCCTAACCTCTGCCATATCCTTAGCTCCAATTCTTTTAGTTGTTTAGTCTTGTTTAGACTCTCTTCAAGGTAGAATGCTGATGACTATCAGAAGGCGTGCAGAACGAGGCACAAACATGGGGCAGAGTGACCCAGAAAGCAGAACACGGGTAGAACTCCAGGAGCCTGAGGAAGAAGAGAACTGATGAAGAAGAGGTCTCACCAACACCAGATTCAAATCCTGAGAGGTGGAACCGGGATGGGACCAGGAGCAGGATGGGGCTGGACGGAGAGATGTGTAAACTGGGGATTGGGTGAACCATATTATAAAAACCATAGAAACCAGTGTTCGACAGGTGCATGTCATCATGTATTCCTAAGGGCCCTTGGCCTGATATTAAAGGACTCTGACTTTTTATATTATCCCACAATAGCTTGGCTCAGAGTCCTGCTTTGTTGGGGTCTCTCATGGTATCAATGCATTTAAATAGGTTCTCCTGAAAAGCAGAAGAGAGTAAATGTTTTATCCAGATTCATGCTAAATGAATTAATTCTGATTAATGCTACTCAAATGAATACAAAATTAATTATTCAGCATTAAAAAGAAACTAAATTGCTCTACTCTGACTTTTAAAGTTTTAATTTACTGCTAGGTTTCATGACAGTAGATATGAAACCACAGTTAAGCCCTCAGATGCAAGGATTTGGGAAGTATTGGGAGGTGTCTACATTGTAATTAGAAAAGATTGGTCTTTGAATTCAAGGTCCAGTGAAACAGTTAAAGTCTTGACTCCATATTCAGACTTCTGTTCTGATTATTTTCAACTTAATACTTCTGTTTGTGAACCAGAATTTTATTGTGAATTGTCTGTAAGAATTATGGAATTAAAGTATAATGTAAACTTACAGAGTGAGGTAAAATTGCCACTTCAGAATGTGAAAGGTGAATAACTGAAAAAAATAGCTGCTTTATGATCAGAAGAAAATTGAGAAAGATTCCCCTCCATATTCAGTAAACTGTTGTTTATTTTGAAAGCAAGATGAAGAGGAGACCATTAATACCAGAAAAACTGAAATTTCCATTGTCTGATCTGGGATAGTATCGCAATAGTGACATCACTAGGTTTATCCTTTGCATACATAGTTTAAATAAGGACCTCTGCTCTGCTAGGCCTTGCTTACCACAAAGTGAGGTACTACTTTGAAGGTCAGTTCTAGTATTTACTTAAATGTTTTGGCATATAAGAATGTCCCAAAAATCAGATCAGCTTTCAGCATGTGATCTGCTCTGTATAAAACCATCATCATGAGAAATAGTTGAATACCAATTTATCTGCAGCTTTGCTGAAAGGTTTATAGCACAGTGAGTGGTAATCACATTAGCTGCCTTTATCACTTGGACTGTACATTACATTAACATAATACAATTTTATAGCTTTAAGAAATATTAAACTGAAATGAAGGCAAGCAGCGCTTCACTAATGGATTTACAACCTCTCTTATCCCTGCTCAGCTACACTGTCTATAATCAGAGAGAATATTATTTGCACTTCTTTAGAAAGAGCTGTTCATTTCAAACCCTATGTTATTCTGCTAAAGAGTTGCCATCTAATTGGTTTGTTGAGAGATGCAGAATTTGCTTTTGTCCTTAATCTAGATTTTAATTTGTTATAATTTTTTATTCTCATATATATCCATAACAGAGAGACACATTGCACACACACATACTTGTGTAAGAGATCTAGAGACAGAAGAATCTCTTCACTACAGACATATCACTGAAATTTGGTTAAGATAAATTTATCTTAGAACTTTTAAAAGTCTCTGATTTTCATCTAGGTATCTCAAGTAGCTTTGGTTTGTCTAGCTGGGAACATCAATAAATTCAATAACAGCAAAAGGCATCTAATTAATCTCATCTAAATCATCTCCCTGAATTAAGGGAAAAGAACATAGTGAATAAAAACAATTGCTCCAGTTCTAAAGAGAGCTTGAGTGAGTAATAACAGAAGCCTATTTACCTTGCTTTACACTCTGACAGAAGCATGAAATTTGAAAATAAGATCCAAAAGCACTACTGAAATAATCCTCATATACTTAATCCCTTATTTTATATATATATATATAGAATCCCAGTAGATATAATTACTAGTAATTGCTGTACAAATAGCTCACAAGAATACTTATATCTCCTGTTATCGTTCATCAATAGTCCACTATTTGCTTAGGACTATCAGTGTCCCTAAGCCTTCCTTTACGGCTGTATTCACGCTTCTCATTTGGTAGATCTGACCCAGAGCTCCCTAGCTCTGGTTAAAACAGAGAAGAAATCTAGAGTCCTTTTTAAGTCTCTTGCCTCCTTTTGTCATCCTCTGCATTTGTGTTCTTTTGGAGCATTGGAGTCGCAGTCACAAGTCCTGATTATTCAGACCAAATATTTCCATATTGACTTAAGACTTGGAACCAGAGTATGACACCAAACCTTCATGCCAAATATCCTTAGAAGTCATAGAATGTTGCTTGTGAGATGTATGTGTAGGAGTGGCCTCAAAGTCCTTGTGTAACTCAGGTGAATAGTTATTGTTTTTATTTCCCTTAGTATGTGTTGTGTTTTCCTGTAACTGGTTCCAGAAGACAAATGAGAATCAGACTTTTTAAGCATTACATTTTATTTTTTCCTGTGTAATTCACTGCTCCATGGTCCTTTGTTTTAATATAAATTATTTGCATTTATCACTGATTTGCATTTTCTCAAGTTAAAAAAGATATACAGAGGAATTTCGTTAAAAACAGAAGAAAGGAGACTAAATGTTATGGTTTCTTTACCTATTCATGACTTGTTTAAGCTATTCATGACAAGGGCATTGCTCCTTCATGCAATTTCACTTGATCTGGAGAACCGGCAAACAGGAATCAACCACGCAAAGCTACATTTATTGACAGGCTGACAAACCTGCCAACGTTGTGGTTGTCCTAAAGGCTCCACCTCAATTGCCAAAAGGTTAGAGTCACACAATAAGTCAGAAGTGAGTTTGCAACCCCACTGGAATGAACAAGTTTACTTTCTTGTTCAGAGTTTAATATTTGCTCTCTTTAACATAAACATGGAAACTTTCCTGCCTCTTCACCACAGTAGTAATGGCTTCCTTGCTTGTATGTTTGTCTCATGGTATTCGAAGGTGTCAAATAATTTAAGGTCAATCTTGTGTTGAACCTTTTCCTGCTGAAGTAAAAATTATTCAACATTTGCCATGCATGCACCTGTGTTTATTATTTTATCTTACCTGTCTTTGACAGGGATTTTACATTCAGCTACTGTCTCTTACCAATATCCTCCCAGTGTTACAATTTATTTATTATTTATTATAGTGAGAGAAAAATAAGTGGTGCATGATCATATAAAATCGTCCTCATCTTCCCTGTAGATGAACCTGTGCAGTACATATATTTAGTTATATATATATATATATATATATACATACACACACACACTCCTATATATACTGCATTTCCTGTATATATTCAACATTATTATGTGCTTAATTTCTTTATGTGCATAAAGAAAACACATGGTCATGAGACTAAAATTTAACCTAAAAATCAGCACCAATTTATTGTTAGTTCCAGTTCAAGTACTGACTGCAGCAAATGTGTTTCAGTATTGTTGTACCTCAGATTAACTAGGTAGGAAATAGAGATGAAAGGCTGTTAAACTTGCCGCTTGGGACTTGTTATATAGGCAAGAGATGCATGCATTATTATCAACACTGGAATAAATCCACTAACTTCTTGGATGCAGTGTATATTAGGATATCTCTAACTCAGTGAATCTGGTGAAAAAGGGACATATTTCTTGTAGAATCTCTGCCTGGACTTTTTCATGAAAATGTATGGTTAAATGTTACATCTATAACTTCCTACTTCTTAGTGTCAGCAGTCAGCGGTTGGAAGCTGTGATTCACAGAAGACAATCCCTCTGACCTGCTGTAATGGACTGCCTCCTCCCCTTTGGTCTCTGGAAGGGAGACTTGTGGTGTGTCAATAAATAGTTTGAGAGTTAATGTATTTGCTATTTAAAAAGCAATTTGGACATTAAAAGAAATCTTCATGTAACAAATTTCATTCATCTGCCTAACACAGTAAGCTTTGATTTAGGCAATCAAGATTTTCTTTATATTTAATTGTGTACACTGTTTTTCATTCAGTCAATGAGTTGTCAGCTTTTCATGTATTTTTAAAACCTCACGAATAGATGATCTGAAGTGCTGTTAATTATCAATTAAATTTTCTCAGAGTAGTTTGTAAAAAGTTCAGATGAACCCAATTAGAAAGAATGTAGTTTCCCTCTGCACCTCTAGGCTCAATTATTTTAAAGTATATGATAGCACAGGAAAATAATAAAACTTTTTCTATCAATTATAAATATGCTTCTTAAATGACATGCTAAAAAGTCAGAAACGCATAATTCAAAAGTGAATTTATCATAAAAATATTATTATTTGTTTGGCTTTTTACTCTCTGCATGGTTAAATACTATGTTTACAAAAGTGATGACCTTGTATATCTGGGATATTTTCAGTTTAGAAATTCTTCTACTATTGGATGCTTGCTATAAATGCTGTACTTCTGTTAGCCAGTTATAATTATGGTAGTATAAATCTGGATGTTTATTTTGCTATTTGAATTCTCAGGTCTCTCAGTCTCATGGGAATCTGCAAAATTTCCGCTATTCCATGATGTGTTTTTATTTACCTCACTTGATCAATAATTCTTCACAACTTTATAAATGCACTTGATGTTTCAGAGAACCATGCTAACCTGCATTTATTATCTCAGTACATTATACTACTGAAATAAGATAGTGGAAGTCATTTCAAGACAAGAGTTTTGTCCCTGCTAGATGTAATGAAAGGCCATTCAAGTACTTCTCTGGCAGGTGAAAGCATTTCATGTTCAGAATCAGTGTACTCATCAGCAGTTTGCAATCCTTTATTCTTTAGCTTAATATTCTTTATTTCTTTGCCTCTTCCATTTAACTCACTTTTGTATTTACAAATAACATTTTCTTAAGACTTTTTATTCCTTTAGTTACTCCAGTAGCACTCACCTTTATCCACGTAGATTGATTTTTTTTCTTTTAATATGAGTGATCAGAGTAGTATACAATATTCCAGAGAAGTGATGTGCAAGTATATTTCAGGTTTTCTTCTGGAAGCATTTCTCCCTGAATATTCCAGAAATGCACTTACCTTTCTCTCCACTGGTTTTTACTTGGGACATCTTCTGATACGCTTACAAGGCTACCTTCTTTTTCTTTCACTTCTGGATGACAGTCTTCCAGTTTACGACAAATTCTTGGTTTAACTCTTACTGTGCACCATCGAGGATACTATATTTACATTTAATCCTATTTCCATTACTCTGCTCCTCATAGTCATTAATTTCTTGCATGTTTCAGGAAGCAGGTTGGGCAGGGATTAATCAGTCTCCTTTGCAGTTCTGTTGACATCTTTTTCTTTCTAGACCTGCATCTGATTTATGTTTCAATGAAAATCATAAGTCTATATCATCTCTCTTGTATTCTATTCCCAAGGGGCTGCTTCTTATAACCTTCTCACTGTCTTCTTCCCCCCCTCTTTTTATTTTTTTTCAATTTAGATTCTTTTGCATTAAACATGACAGTTTTATTGCTAGAGAAACAGTACATTTGCTGACTATAAGCATTTGGATCAGTTTTCATGTTGACGTTTGTACTTGTCTGTGCACAACAGACTTCTGCTTATGATAGGAGTATATATTACAAAAGAAATATTTAACAAAAATACCGACCAAACACATGCAAAATCCCCTCAGCATAAAAACAGAGTATTAAGTCTGAACTATGCATGGTGCACTTGTCTTGTTCTGAACAAACACTTTTACAGAAATTATTTCAGCACAACAGGGAGACATCTTACCAGATATGTCAACCTTGAGATGCTGCGTATTTTAATGCTTACTGCCTATATTCATAATATCAAGGAAAAGAATCTTTAGTGGACTGGTGGTTGATCTCAGCTTTGAATTCCACTTATGATGAGAAAAATATTTGAGCCTTTATTGTATTTTAAAACCTTGAAAAAGTGGTGGTGATTTAGATAGATAATTTTTCCATGAGTATGGTTATTTGCATCACTCTGTATTGTGGCACTAAAACATATTTGTTCTTCTTTGAAAATTTTTTTACAGGACAGTATTGACATATAAATACCTGTTCAGATTCTGATGTACTTTAAACTATGAAAACATATCTGAGAGCTTTCTAAGATGTAATTTCTAAGACAAAGAAAATAATAAACCCTGCAAACTCACTCTTGTTATTCCTAAACAAATGACCATAAGACTAAAAGCATTAAAGTCATCTACAATCTTTCCTTCCACTTAGATAAAATGAAAAAAAAAATAAATAATAAAACAAAATCATGAGTGGTCTAGTTTGAAAATTATCACTCTTTCTTATGCTTTCATAAGGCTGGGTAAAATGTCTAATTCTTCATACCTTCATACCTTCTGTAGACCCATATCTCTCATCCCTACCCTTCTCCAGCTTCTTACTATCCACACAAGAAACAGCTGCATATTACATATGAAGACATGTTTTCAAAAGCAGTTGGTTATCTTGGAGTTCTGGTATGTGCGGTCAACCTCAGACATCTTTAGGTTTTAAGAAAGCTAGTATTTTCACTCCAGCTGTTTCTGAAAGTCTGTCCTGTGTACCATCACAAAAAGTGCATGCAAAAGTATCTTCCCTCCTTACTCTAGTTATTAATTCAGTTTATTAATGTACCTCCACTTTATTGTCTGCTCTCTGAAGCACGTATTTTCCTGAATTGCATTACTCAACTTTCATCTCTACTCCTTACATTTGTAGGGAAGGAGCATAGCAAAGTAATCAAAGCCAGAAAACCACACCACAAATTAGGTTTTAAAATCTCATCTCATTGTGTTTAGGCTTGATTTATAAGGCTTGAATACTAAAGGTTTGAGGTAATTTGGTAAAAAATATGAAGTACAGCTAATGTTAAATAAACATTGTATCTAAGTGTAGTATGTCAATGTTTTCCTTGTTTAGTTTATCATTTTAGTTAGGATTTGGAACTAGGATCCAAACATCTGTGTTTTTACTTATAAATTATATAACTATTTTTCTAAAATGAAAGAAAAAGTCTGAAGGCGTGATTAGTCCACTGGGGAACTAACAATACTATGAAACTACAAACACCCAAAAGTGACTCTGCATTTTTCTTCCAAAAGAGTTGCTTTCATTCTGCTGTTCTTCCTTAAGCTGTGCAAGTTCATGTGCCTGCTGAGAAAATTGCCTCATAGTCATATTTTTCTCTACCCACGGATAATGCATCATCATAGCAATTCTCTTTTTGTGCTGCCTTGAGTAACTCTGTTCCCAAGATTTCCCCAGATGGAGATACGTTTCCCATCTACTGAGGCTATACAATTTTCACTGTGGTAACTCAGTCTTACTAAATTGTAATAATGCTTAGAAAGGACACCTAATCTCAATTTTACAAGTGAGTGACAAATTAAATCTTACTGCCACAGAACTGTAGATCAGAACCGGGACTTCTACTTAGAGAAAAGTGAATGCTATTACATGTGGACTAGAGTCTCTGATGTCTCTAAACACTACTTTACCTGTATTTTGCCTTTCAGTAGTCAGCTCAAACCCATACAAATATTTTACCACTGAAATGTATATACTTTATTGATCATCATAATTGAACCTGTTTAAATTCCGAAAACACATATTTAATACTTTCTAAGAACAAAATTTTGGTAATTTCTCAAGGTATCCCTGTCTTCTTTATTTTAATTTTTAGGTTCTGTAGATATCTGGACTTTTTATTTTGGCCAAGAGTTGGTCAGGTGTTCATAATTTTACATCTAGCTGTACAACCCAGAAGCTTGCTTTTCTCCCTAATGTGTAGCTCCTATCATCTGACTTGGATCTATTTATGTCTAAAGAGAGAGCAGTGTGATTAAATTTATTCCTTATTTTATAAATGAACTAGACAGCTAATGGACTCAACCAAGCAGTAGAAGATCTAGGTTCTGTTTCATAGTCTGTTTTCCTTTTTTTTTTTTAAAGTGACTATTTTAGTTATCAAACTATAGCAAAAGCTACT
>VWZD01005959.1:53821-66909 GCA_013396695.1 Sakesphorus luctuosus
AAAGGTATTTTAAATTTCTTTTGAAGTTGCTCTACTTTGCACAGTATAATTAAATGCTTGCTAGGTCAAAGGAAAAAATATAGAGTAAGTAAAGCAACCTCCAGGGAGAGAAGTAAGAAATTAATTTTAGTGTCATTGAGCACCTTACATAATAACTTTTAACACTAAATACAGCAAGGCTGTTCCTACCCTAGAATGCCCTATTCTTGTACTTAATGATATTTGCTTAAGAAGCCAAAGAATTTTCAAATCGCAGCAGGCACTGAAACAGGTGTTGTAACCCCTATGTTAGTGCGTAAGAAATTGGGAGTATCAGAAAGTAGGTGGTATATTTCTTGAGAGCTCCAAGGGACATGATCGTGACAAGTGAATAGCTTCTAGGAGTATTTGAAATTGTGACCTATGTTCATTCAAGGCCTAAAGTGAGGCAACTGTACACCACAAGAGGGAAAATATGCTCTTCCATTTGGGTTTTTTCTGGCTAGTCTAAAGATGTCCCTGATCTTTATGTTGGTTTCTGCATAATTCTTTCTGAAATGCCTAAATTTGTACTGTAAGTAGAAATTAGATATTTAACTTCAGGCTGTCAAAGTTGTCAGAACAGCTATATTTTAGTGCAGAAGACAACTAAAGTATCAGAGGACTCCTTCCTTTGTATCATGTAGCTTGAATCATGCTGATATTTTTTATATCGAACACATTTCTTTGAAGAAACAGTTCTAAAGTAAGCTTCTAAAGATATTTGAGTTTTATTTAGTTAGTTCTACTTCACAGCTCTTTTGCCCTTAAATGCTGGCCACCTGTGTACTGGTCTGCTGCCTCTAAAATGGTTAAGATTTAATTATGTTTCCTTTTGAAAGGAAACAAACATTTTAAAAAACCTCTAACAAATAAACCAACCACAAAACACCTGCCACACCAAGTAAGGAAATCCACAAATTATTCAGGTAGTATTTTACAGCCACAAAGTCCCATGTGGGCTGTGGATAGACATCTTTCCTGCAAAATTGCTAAATCCTCTACAGTAATTATTATTAAGATAAAGAACATTTAATCTACAGAAGTTACTATTATTATTATTACTGCAATTTCTTATCAAGAATATTTTAATTTCCTTGTAAATCTGAGTTTCTGTCATACATTTACAAAGTCAACCTTTAATTTTTTTTTTAAATTTTGCTTACAAAACCCCAAATAAATATATTACATTATTTGAAATTAATTTTTTGTCTTTACACTTTAAATTCTTTTTTTTGCTACTGAATTTCAATCATTAATCCTAGTATAATGATTATAATTTAATGACTACAGCTTATCAAATTTAGATATTTCAAAATGTACTCTAAAAAAATAACTACAGAGATAATGAACTACAATACTAGGAGGTGAAATTGTCCCTAGGGAGGAAAACCACATCATTAAAAGTTTTATCTCAACATGGAACTGAAGAAAAGGCTACAGTGGTGTTTGAAAGGGTTATAAGTCAAGTAGTAACAAAGAATGAAAGTTTATACTTTATTAATAAGAAACTACATCAAACAGATTAGCCCTGTAAATGTCTGAATCCAATTCAAGACTGAAAATATATTGGTGAGTCAAATACTATATCATATTTTGAAGGAAAAGCCCCCTTCAGGCACACAACACAAATCTAGACCTGAGTGAAACCTTGGTTTTCCTGAAAGATTTGAGAACAAAGAGTAACAACTTTAGCAATGCTTAACAGTTCAACCCCCTGAGTCTTTCTGCCAATGAAGAGCAATGAAGCAACGTTTTAAGTGTGCTAAATTTAGAAAAAAATACCCAAATATCGTTATTAAAATCTGTATTTTCTGCTGATTTTCACAGGAGTTAGAATTCATCTGAATGTGGGTATGACAATTTTTGCTGATTCTTTCCTTCATGATACCAAGTGGTGGAGAGGGTAGGCAGGCAAAGGATCTAGGTGCTGTGAACAGAAGAGACATAGCCATCATTTTGCTAGAAAGACGACTAAGTCCAAAGTAAAATAGGAGGTTTCTGGAGTACATTGACAGGTGATCCAGGAATGAACAAGGAGAGGTGGACCTGATACTTACAAGGAGGGAAGAAGTAGTCAGGGATGTGGAAATCAGAGACAGCCTTGGGCTGCGGAATTCAGGATCCTAAGAGACAGGAGTAGAGCAAAAAGCACGATCATCCTTCTGGATATCAGAAGCACAGATTTTAGCCTGTTCTCTTTGATCAGCAGAAACAAATGTGAAGTCTGCACTTAAGGAGGAATAACCTCATGCAACAGTGTCTGCTGGGGCCAACTGGCTGGAAAGCAGCTTTGTAAAAAGACCTGATGGAAAACAAGTTAAGCAGGAGCCAGCAATCTTCCTCATGACAAAGTAGGGCAAGATATCCCTGGCTGTATTAGAAGTGTTGCCAGCAAATCAAGAGAGGTGATCCTTCCCCACTACTCATCTGTGTCCAGTGTTGGGCTCCTCAATACCAGAGAGAAATGGAGCTGCTGAAGAGAGTCCAATGAAGCATTACAGAGGTGATTAAGGGACTGAAGCACCTTTCATATGAAGACAGACTGAGAGAGCTGGGATGGTGCAGCCTGGAGGAGGGTTGGAGGGGGCACCTCATCGGTGTCTATAAATACCTGAAGGGAGAGCACAAATAAGACAGAGCCAGGCTCTTCTCATTGGGGCTCAGTTACAGGGCAAGAGGCACTGGGCACAAACTACAACACAGGACTCTGTCTAAACATCAGGAAGCCCTTTTTACTGTGAAAGTGAGTGAGCACAGGTTGCCTAGTGACTCTGTGGAACTCCCATTCTTGGACACTTTCAAAGTCATCTGCACATGTTCCTTGACAACTGAATGTAAGTGACCCTGCTTAATTAGGAATTTGGAACAAGATGATCTCCAGAGCTTCCTTCTCTCCTCAAACATTCCATGAATTTTTGAGAGAGGCTCTTGAAAGAATCCCACAGGACATGATCCTGGAGACAAGGGTGTTTCATGAGAGCTGATTGATATTGATTGCTGACTCCAAGCTCAGCAATCCCAGCAAGCAGGAAAACAAGCAAAAGTGTTAGGAAGCTTGCAGGGATGAACAGGAGCTCCTGGATGATGTCAAAAGATAAAAAGGATGCTTACAAGGTGGTGTTAGGAAAGGCAAAGCCCACCTACACTTGAATCTGGCAAGGGATGTGAAGGGCAACAAGAAAGGATTACATAAGTACATTAACAGAGATAGGTAGACTAGGAAAAGAAAATGTGTGTCCACTGTTGAATGGGGCAGAGGCTCTGTGACAAAGAACACAAAAAAAGCCCTAGCTACTCAATGTCTTTACCCCAGTCTTACAGATAAGACCAGAAATCCCAAGTCCCTGAGACCTCAGGGAACATCTGGAGTAAGGCAGACTTTTCCTCAGTGAAGGAGGATCAAGTTGGAAACACTTCAGCAAAACAGAGATACATAAGCATGTGGGGCCTGATGTGATGCATGTACATTAATAAGAAAGCTGGACAGTGCCTTTGCAGGGCCACTTAAAATTATTTTTAAATAGTCATGGGAACTGGGAAATGTTCCTACAAGACTAAAGAAGAGCAATTATCTTGCCAATCTTCAAGAAGAAAGACCGAGAAAACTACAGACAGGCCAGGCCAGCTTCACCTCAGTCCCCAGGAAAGTGATATGTCTGGAAGCCATTTCCAGACATAGGACAGAATCACAGAAGGTCAAGGTTGCAAGGGACCACAGTAGTCAATTGGTCCAACTTCTCTGCTCAAGCAGGGTCATCCTAGAGCACATTGAACAGCATTCTGTCCAGATGGTTCTTGAATATCTCCACTGAGGAAGACTCACAACTTCTCTGGGCAGTCTGTTACAGTTCATGGTCTTCCTCAAATTCAGGTGGCACTTCCTGTGCATCAGTATATGATGGCTTCCTCACATCCTATGACCTGGCACCACCAAGAAGAGCCTAGCTCCATCCTCCCATCAACATGAAGGAAGAGAAAGTGATTCATGGCTCTATGAAGGAGAAATCATGTTTGTCCAATCCAATAGCTACTATGACATGTCTAGTTTGATACTTAAGGGGAGAGCAGTGGATGTTGTTTAACTTGACTTTAGTAAGGCTTTTGACACTCTCACCCATAACAGCCTCAAAGGAAAGCTAATAATAGGATAAGTGATCATGGATAAGGGATCTGTGAGATGGATTGAAAACTGAACAGCTGGGACCAAAAGAGTTGTGATCAGTGGTATGAAGTCCACTTAGAGGTCAGTCACTTACAGCATACCCCAGGGATCCAATACTGGCACAAATACTATTTAACATCATTAATGACCTAGCTGATGGGGAAGGGCTCATCCTGATCAGATTTGACACAAAACCTGAAGGAATGGCTATAATAAACTAGATGGGAGTGCTGCCATTCTGAGAAGCATCAAAAGTCTAGAGAATTGAGCAGACAGGAATCTCATGAAGTTTAGCAAAGGCATCCTGCTTTAGTTGACCCTGCTTGTACAGTGGGATTGAACTAGGTGTTCTCAAGAGTTCCCTTCTAACCTCAAGAAATATGTGATTCTATGATTCAGTAGTTGATGGGGTACATTCTGTATTTATTATCACTGATGTTTATAGGTTATCATTAAGTGTCTAATCCCTCAGAGGCATGCAATAAGTAAATGCCTCCAAGGGCTAGTACTATGCTGTATCTCAAAGAGATCATATCATAAATTAATAATCTTTGAAAAGAGCTCTAAAAAATCAGCTGTAAAATACTTTGAAAGAGCTCACTAGGAGGGACGACTGACTAATTCTCTAGCTCAAGAAAACCGTGTTATGTAATTTCTGAGGTAATATTCCAAAGTTGACCAGAGTAATTTCCTTCACATCTATTGGCTTCGATCAGACCCCTTTTGAATAAAAAAACAGGCAGTGAATAAAAATGCACAAATAAAGAAATATTTTAAAAAATACCATGGAAAATAAAAGTCTACCTCATATAACTTGTTTTGGACAAAATAAAGAAAGAAATCATGTTATCGGGAATCCAATAATTTCAGAATAGTTATGGAAATTCTATTGGATGTGTTGAATGCAGTTTTACCTCTTTTACAAACAGAAAACTAATGAATAAACAATGAACAAGCAATTCGACCTTAAGAAAAATTCCTGCCATTTATACTGCAGCTTGTTACCTCACCTGTGATGATAAACCTATCTGAGGGTAAACAGTACACTGAAACAATCCATGTCAATATGCTGCTTTTATCTTCCGTGTTTTATTTATTTATTTATTTTTTAAAAAAATCTGTCATTTTGGAAATGATACCACTAAACAGCTTTACTACAGGATGGGACAGGCTATAAACTTTGGAGGAAAAGAGGGAGGACTAGGTGCCTGAGGAAGAGGGACTCTAATTTGGCTTTTTCATCAAAACCAGAGTAGTGAAAGATCAGCCTAAAGGCTGGATTTGTAAAGAGCATTTACGCCTCTGAAGATGTAGATGATGTTTAGTGTGATCTTAAAGGCATTAAACTTAAGGAGTTTAATGATATTTCCAAAAACAAAGAGAATGTTTCAGCGTGTAATTGCCTAGGTACCTTTTAAACTAGATCCTAAGACTGTGAAAAGTGGCCCACAAAACCAACAATACTTCTTGTTCTTGGGCATAAATGTGAGCCAGTAAAGATGTTTGCTTACGTTATCTCTGAAACTTGTGACTTGTGCCTATCCTAGCTGATTCATTATAAGGCTGTATGCAGTTATGGAGATATTTAGAACCTTACAATCATAGGCAAATCTCCAGGAATTGCATGTGCATAATGGAAAATATTCCGAGAAGACAGGCCTTGTACTTTTTGGATTAAGTTTGCATTCTTTATTTCCAAAATGCATGCATGTACCTCTAGAGGAAGGACTTCCTGGTATTGGCTTGAGACTAAGAGGTAATCAGTTCACCTGCATGACTTAGTGGAAGTTTGCTGTGTTAGTTGTTTTGGAAATATTCATGCATGCAAATAATGAAACAGATAATTTCTTCTTTTTTCTCATCATTGAACGTGCATTCACTTCTAATTCTTTAGTGAGAGCATCTGTTAGCTTTCTTTCATATTATCAAGTAGTCAATGAGAGAACAAGCTATAAAATTTGAAGGAGCTAAATGAAAATGACAAGGAAAATTTAGATCAAGTATCATGAAAAATGACTAACTAAAAGATCTGGGGGAAAATTTCCCAGGGGAAGTCATAGAGATGCAATCTAGAGATGTGCAAAATTCAACTGAAAAAAGATTCGTTATCAGCCAGGGTGCGTTAGGGAATGAGGCAGAGAACCTAAGGAGGCTCCCAGATTTACAATAAGGCACTATTGCTGCCTTGAAATATGCTCCTGATGATAGAGTCTGAGGTTTAGCAAGTTCATCCATTAAAAGACTTAATTAGAGGATGTACTGGGGTAATAATGTTGATAGTAATCTTTTATATAAAAAAATACATAATACACTTGTCCATGAAGTGGATAAGAGGACTACTTTACTAGTAGCAAAACTGAGAGTTTAAATCCGTATTTTTTTTTTAATATCTTAATCACCAACAGGTTTCCTCTGGGTGGGAAAATACTTTTTTCAAAGCACAAATTAAAAACAAAAAATTGTGATCATGGAAAAGATGAGGGAGGTGAAAGAATTTTGTCATCTAGTGGTTCTGAAGATGGAGAGCAGCAGAATTTTAGCTTTTCAAGGAATGATATTTCTTGAATGACAGCATTGCCTCCATTACTGGTTTGGCACACCTTCAGTGCAATCTCCTGGTGACAGTCTGATGATTCTTGTAGTTTGATATACATTCAGGCTCCTCAAGGATGAGAAGCAAAGCAGTGAATCTAACACTTCTGCTTTCTGGATAAACGCATCAGGTGCTAGCCAGTATTTAGAAAAGGAAAAATATCATTTCTTCGGACTACGAAAGTGGCTGGTGGCTGTAGCAGAAATTCCTAAAGGGTTCAGACTCAGAAGTCTTAACAGCAGCTGTGGGCTGATGTCATTCAAAATGAAGCAGGGCAGCACCCAAAGACAACTGCATTTCTCAAATCTTAAAAAGCTCTTAAAAAAAAAAGATTTTTAGACCCATTACACCTAGCTCAAGCAACATGCCATGTCCCACTCTTCAGCTTGTCTAAGCTCTTTTCTGATAGCCTATTCCAAAACCTGTATCTGAGTATATCATATTTAGAATAGAGCCCAAGAAAACATTTAAGTTGTTGTATAATTAAAAGAGGTAGTTCTAAGTCCAAAAGACCTTAAATACTAGGTAATTTTTGAAAAATTTTTGAATTTCACAATATCTTTTTCTCTCAAAGAGAGAAAAGAGCAACCACTTTATATGGCCTTTTAGCATACTTTTTTATATCTATCCTCTTGAAGTGTTGTATCTTTTTTTTTAATTTAAATTGGCATAACCTAAAGTAATGCAAATAGTGAAAGGCAGATCAGGCAAGTACTAATTTAATTGTAGAGTTCAAACCTAGATGTTTCTGATAACGCCTAAGGTCCAAGAACAAACAAAGAAAGAACTCTGCATTCCATGTTCTGAAATCCAAGTTCTAGTTAGCTTCAAGTTGGCCCACTAAAGCCAGATCATCAGAGGCAGTTATTGAATAGAATCCTATCTCTATGATGGATAAAAATTCAGCAGCTTAGAAGGTCCAAGAAAGAAGATCATTATGTAGGAAAATGTGCCACATTATATATAGTATTCCTAAAAACAAATGGAAGTGAAAACTGACTCAATTCTTCTAAAATAAGACAAGTTATTTTTTCATATTACTGCACTCCAATATGCTTCGTACTTCTCTCCCAAAAAATTATTATTCCATGATTTTGTACAAAAGTTCTTAATGCATTTTAGAAATGTTGGTTGGAGGGAAAATTAATGTGATTTTGTTTGGGGGGATTTTTGTTGTTTTGTTTTTGGGGGTTTTTTTGTTGGTTTTTTTTTTTTTTTTTTTTTTTTTGGGGNGTTTTGGGGATTTTTGTTTTGTGTTGTTTGGAGTCCTTGTTTGCTTTCTTTGCCCCCAATTAATTTGATATAATTATCATGGAACTACAAACAGCTGGCTTTTCCCAATACTTAGGCTGCATCTTACATGTATTACTATCTTCTCAGAGGTTACTTCTAGGAATACAGCGAACCATAAGGTTTTTCACTCTGCTTTTTTACTAGCTCCTTCATTTCTCTGCATCTGGTATGATGTCTTTCCAGTGGAAATGTTCCAACTACCTCCCTAGCAGTTGTAGATAGGAAAACCTTGTGAGTAGGTGTTCTTTTTTCCCTTTTCTCTTTTCTTTCTNAGTCAGACAAGGAGGAGGAAGTGAAGGTGTATTTGCACTTCTTTTTTCCCTTTTCTTTTTTTTTTTTTTTTTTTTTTTGTTTCTTTTTTGTTTGTTTTTGTTTGCTTTGTTGTTGCATTAGAGTAAAAGCAGAATTTTAGCAACATGACTATGAATCCATCTGAAATGATGAAGTGTTCATAATTCACTACCACAGTGGTAGTGGTGGTATATGCAAACCTCTGAAATAGAACACAGAATCACATAAATGCCAAGTAATGTCATTTTCAGTCTGTAGCTTTATTGGAGGTGCTTAAACTTGTGAGGTCCTTTTAAATTTTATAACTGATGTTATCTCATACCAGTGACATTTATTTAGACATTTTTAAGCATATAATCATTAAAACTTTGCAATATTTTGGTTGTATAGATCTATTGTAAAAATATGGTGAGAAGGAAGCAACTGTTCTGATGACCAACGTGAAAACTACAATGTTATCAAATAATTGTTTCCACGTTACATAGTGAAAATCAAAAAGTATCTTGAGTACTAATGAACCTCAGAAAGAAATTTCAAACAACAGTGATAGGATCTAATATAGAAGTCTCTGAATGTGCCTAAGTATGAGGGATATATGTCAATTTAAGTGAGCTACACTAGATATAGATATCTTACTTACTGAAGCCTGGGGCAGGTATGAGGGTTGAGTTCTAGACTTGTATTCTACATATGAAAGCATACAGGAAGAAGTAACAGTATTTCCTGCACAAGGCATCAGAGTATTGCCTTTATAAAGCCTACCTGTACAATGTGAAATGTCAGAACATTCAGGGTTTTGAAGAGACAATTTCCGCAACTGATAACATCAGATCTTTATTCCAAGTGCACCTCCAGCTGCAGTCTGTTTCCCTGCAGTGTGACCATTTTTCTTAATTAAGATTGTGATCTCTGTCAGGCTGAATTGTATCTACATCAATTAACTTATTCAAATTGATTATGGAATAGGGCCTAGAAGGAATAATGTGGCACTCAAGTGATGTTTTCTTTCGTAAGTCTCTTTACGCATGCCTTTGTCCTTTGCTTTGATCTCTAGAGTCTCACTGAATGGCAAACTCCACTTACCTTACTGAGACAAGTACCAGACTACTATGTCTTATCTGTGAGCAGAGCACATGATACAACATGGAAACTACTGCAAAACCAATAATCATAACGACACTTCCAATTTTCTAATGTCTCCTTTACACAGGACCAAATTATACTGATTCTTACACAGAGACCTTTTTAACCTCAGTAGAACTGATGCATGTATGGAAAACAGTGCTTTTTGAGATTTACAGTCCTGATATAATGAAAAAATAGTTGGGTTTTATTGTTGTGTTTTTGTTTTTTTTTTACATTGAATAACTTGTCAAGGTAAGTATTTCAATCCATTAATATTCATTTCATTAGAGTCTATGTAATAATATAATTACACAGGGAAAAGAAAGGTTGGCTTGAACAGTGAGAATAGTTTCCTGTAATCCAAGGAGGGACTTATACATGGAGATACTTTACTTTCTTTAAAAGTTTTGTTTTCTCCTAAGCCACACCATTTACAAAGATGGTAGTTACCGATCACTTCATTGCTGTAAACAATCCATTATAGTGAAGAGCTGCAACGTAACTGTGATGGTGTTCTCTGACATCTTATTAGAAATGTAATAATGGTTGACTTACATCTTTTATACAGCTCTTGTACTTTCAAATTTCCTCATCCTTCTTGACCTTTCCAGAACTATTTTAATTTCATGCCTAATATTTGGTATTATTCATGGGTTTGTGTAGGCTGTGATACAACAAATATTGTGTCCTAAATAGTTCAAGTCTTTCCAAAATTATGCCAGAGTTCNATTTCTAGTTCCACTGAAATAAGTGCCACTGACATGAACTTTTTATTTTGTTTTATTTTTTTCCTGAAGATAGAACAAATCCTCAGACACAATGGATTTATAATGACTTGCTTGAATTTGCCTGGCCCTACGCTAAATAGCAACAGTTATGACACCACAATACACTGCACCGGGTGGTTCAGTAGTCAAGATCATTTGTAAAAATCAGTGATTACAAAATGTTGCAAGTTTTTGAAAGGCTTCTCAGGTGGTAATGCACCTTTCAACTGAAATATTATTCAATTATTTTCGGGAACATTGAAATTGCAATTATTTACAGTTGGTTTTATCACGTAGTTCTAAACAAAGACTAGATTCTGTGTAGCCAAAATGATCTCTTTGTTGCTTCTCTGAGGGAGAATATGGGAGATGTTAACTTACCCTCCTAAGACAGTTCCAGTTTTCTGAGTACTTCCGTAGAAAGTGCGTAATTATTTCAAGCTGGACAGAAAAATTCTGATGAAACAAGTGTGTCAAAATTACAGTTCATTAAGATTGAAATGTTTGTGCAGGCGTGGGTAGGGAAGACAAGATTTTGGATTTGACATGTGCAATCCAGAAAAGTGTTCTCTGCAAATCCATAAACATATATATTCATATATACACAAACTAGAAAATAACCATACTTGGTTTTTGGCCTACTGTACAGCTCACAAACCTGTGTGGTGTTTTAGTTGGCTAAGTGTGTTTGCTCTATCTATCATATAAGATAGATAAACCTGTCTATCAAAACTCAGGAATGCAGGACATTTTATTTTTTATTGTTTCTGTTCTCTTTATATCCACTTTGATATCAAACAAATGTATTTTGAGAACAGGCGGATATGGATAGGTAGTTTGAAGACACATGTAACAGTATTTCTTCAAATAAAAAGGTAAATATTAGCCAACCAGTTCATTTAATTTCCTACAAAATATCCTTATAAATGATGCATCCTTGCAAATTCACCTTCTTCATATTAAATAACTTCTTTGTTTCATTTTGAGGTTTTTTTCTGATATTAAAAATAGAAAACACAAATTATATCAATCAGTTTCTGTCATGTTAAAAGCAAAAGAATTGGGAATGATGTCATTCCAGAAAAATGCAGTATTAGAACTACATATCCTGTATGCATTCAGTGCTTTAACAATATTTATAGGAGCATTTTAGGACACACCCATATTAATTTTTCTTCATTTTGAAGGAATAAAATACAAAATGCAGTATTGGAAAAATGTTTAGTAGGAGAATACACATGAAAAACATGACTTTGCAAATGTCCTTTATTGCTGCTGATGACTTAATGACTGTCTTTGGAAGAGACGGAATTGGAGTTTTATAGAACAAAAACATCAGTGACTTTTTCTTTGCTTAGTGGTTTTTAATATGCACAGTATTTAGGATAATCATGCCTAACTGAAATAGCAACTCTTTCTTAATTGCTGTAAACAAAAAGCCTAGTAATCATATTGTTAATTTATTACATTATTTATGATTCTGGAAAATGTTTCTTTTCTGGAACATGCCCTCTTATATAAACAAAGTAAACTCTTTTGAAGTCTTATCCCTGATATCTCTATCTCAGGTTTACCCTAGTGAGGACTGTCCATCTATTAACATTGAACTTTGGACAGGAGTGGTTGACATAGTGAATAACTCCAGTTAGTGTATAATTCCAAATGAGTATTCCCCAATTTCAGTATTGATGGAAGTAGATAGAACTTCAACCACATCCATTCAGTTTAACAAAATAAAACCTCACTGTTGCTAGAAGTCAAAATTTTCTTGCCAGTGCTTGCACTTGAGCAAAAATCTCCATTAATTTCACCTGAAGTCTAATAAAGTCAAAGCTTGGAACTCTAAAGACTCTTAGAACCATTTGATATTTTTTCTGTAATACCATTTTCTCCTCTAAGAAAAAGTCTTCAGTGTGGGAAAATATTTAAGTATTTATTAAAACTATTATATTTATAGAGTTGCTCACTTAGGCTGGAATCAATCACTTCGACTGTTATTGGTTTCTACATTAATTTTGGTCACCAATGCCTTCAAAACTGAGACTCTCCACCAAACCACAAAGAACTTTTGGTCAGCCTGTGACCAACATGCAAATCAGCAGACAAAAGGGATTTATGCGCCTACCTAAGGACAAATTTGGACTGCTGATTCACTGTCATGTCTTCTTTTATACCTGTTTGAGCTTTGTTTAAACACATGAATCAAAGATTTGATTTTTTTTTATATTTGTATATAAAAATATGCATGTTAAAATTGGAATGAAGTGTTTTTCATCAGGAGTTCTGCTTGAACATAATGCAGTCAAACACTTATGGGCAGATACCAAAACTCATGGATGCCATGAGCTCTACTACGCTCTCTCATGCTCAGAGAGCAAAACAATCCAGTTTCTAACTTAAAACCCTACTCAGTGATGACACTCCATTACTTGTCTTGATGACCTACAATAATGATAAAATTAATGCATTAGTCACATGCAATCAAATTGGCTGCCAGTAAGTAATGCAGTCTGATTAGGAACAGCCTTCATTTCAAAATTTTCCCTTCTTCTCACTGTACAGCAAGCGATGTCAATTGATTAGGAGAAAATAAATGAACTGAATTTCGGAGCAGAAATTGATTATAGTGAGACATCCGAAAACACTTTTTTTTTTTTTACCACAATAAATTTCTGTGAGGTTTCAGTTTACTGACCATGAATATGAATTCAGTGAAAATACAGTTGTTCTTTGAAGCATTATAATCAAAATAAAATAGTTTCTTCTTCTCGTAAACCTACCTATATGACATAATTTTGCAGTCCTGTGGCTTTTATAGAATCCCAGTGTTACTGTT
>VWZD01005960.1:0-60197 GCA_013396695.1 Sakesphorus luctuosus
CACCAGTTGGTCTGGGAAATTGCTAATTTTTAGCCAAGAGTTGAAGACGGATGAAGATTCCTCTTTGAAAAGAAATGCAAGAGGAAAGGTGCCAGCCCACAAAGGGCTGGCCCAGTTCTCTCTATTCTGCCAGAACCGGTCCTCTCTCCACTTCCGTCTCCTGGCTTAGGGTTNCTTCCGTCTCCTGGCTTAGGGTTACCGTTAGAGTTACTCTCAGGATTAGGGTTATGTTTAGGGTTAGGGTTAGGGTGAGAATTAGGGTTAGGGTTAGCGTTAGGGTTAACTTTTGGGTGCTTTTATGTTTTTTATTCGCAGCGTCTACGACACCTGAGAGCCCAAGGCTGCCACCTTTTCTCTTTGCACTACGCTTAACCCATCCCTTGCATCAGTGTGTCCGGTAAATTTACATTTTTCAGCCAGGTATTGAGGATGGAAGAAATATTGTACTATAGTGTATTTTATATTTATTTCTATGGGAACATAAAGCCTGAATCCTCACAGCAAATGGAAAACTGCAGGCATCTCTCAAATACTAGCAAAAAGATGAAGGTGAACATGTGTTATTTTTCTTGTATAAGTAAATAATTTATATATTAAATTTCTGTTATGAAACACTGAAAATAAGATGAATATCTCACAGAAACTCTTACTCTTCTGTAAATGTTTGGTGTCTGTGGAGGAATTCAACCATCTACCTGAATGAAGTGTATCAGGTGGATAAGGCAAGATTTAGGTCTGAGGAACTGTTTGAATGCCCTCCAATGGACCTAAAACCATGTTATGGCTGTGGTGACAACACTATCAGAATAAAAGGGGAGGGCCTTGATGCTAAATGCAGCGTTGAGTGACAGCAGAACATCTTGTTATCATAAGGAAGACCATCGTAAGTTTGTGTTTTCAGTGAGAATTCTGCTTTTTTTAATTATTTTTAATCATGTGCAAGGATTAATTCTGTACAAAGAAGGGATATGGGAGAAGTGTCCTTTCTTCCTCCTTTCAGTTCTCAGGATCTTCTTTTTAGCAGTCATTCCAAGAAATAACTTAAGGAGTACTGAGCTATAAATTCTTTTACACCTAGGGTAGAAGAAGAGGAAAGAAGGTGTAGATCTTTAGATGATTGGTCTGATACTGAAGCAGTTGAAGCCTTCAATTCCAAGCTGTGATAGGTGGCTGTATTTAATTAGGGACAGACAGCTGACAATTTATGGGTTGTACATGCAGACCATCTTTAGCTCACTGAATAACTCTAGCATTTATTCAACTTGGCAAATACAGTATTGCTTTAACCATGCCATGATAGACATCCCTTTCCCATTTTTGTGTGCAGGCATATTAAATGAGCAATGACAATACACCCTAACTAATCTTCATGATGCGATTGCTCTGCCAGAAAATGATAACCATCAGAATATCCAGCAAGTATATTTCCATGGACATTTGTACACGTTCCTTTTTTCATCTGTTATTTTTATAGTCCTGAAATTTCAAGGCAGAGTAGTAAAATACAAAGATTCTTGGTTTGACATGTGCTAAAGCTTGAAGGTCACACAGTATTTTCAATCTACGTATTCAGTTTATGAATAATTACAGGGATGTTATAACGTACTTGTGGGACACTGGATTCTTATATTGGCTCAGATCAACTTAGGGGCTGTGTGTTGGGGGGAAGGGACAAGGCAAATTTCCTGGAGGTGAGGTCATGCCTTGTCCCATGTGCCAGCCCCTCGAGACTCACTGGGTGACCCCAGGGCAGCTGTCAATCAAAGGCAGGCAAGGAGCAGGGGTCTCCACCACTCCCTGGAGCCCCCGACCAGCCTCAGATCAGCTGGCACAGTGGGAGCACCACCCTTCTCCCTGCCCTGGAGTCCCGGAGTGGCCATTGGGCCGGGAATCCCACGTGGGGGGGATGGCCACCGGGGGCCAAAGCACACAAACCCAGCAACACCTGGTTCCATCTTTGCTTGAGACCTGCCCCTGGCCTCCTGCAAGCTGAACTGGCAGAGGACTCTCTAGTGGTAGTTATTTGATAATAATCTCTTTCTCCTTCTCTTTTCTTACTTCTTCTTCTTATCTTCCTTTATTCGTTTCTTAATATTTTGGATAACTTAGGACCAAATGAGTTGGATTTTGCTAAATTGTCAATGCTTTGTGGAATGCTTTGTTTTGGTTGTATGTTGCCTTTTAAACTTTTGCCAAGACCTCTTATTTTCTCCCTTATTTTCTAAAGTTTGTCAGTAAAAGTGCCTCCTGAGAAAACACGTGTAGCATCTCATCTTTGTGCTACCTCAAGGCTTTAAAGAACTGAGGGCTCTTCTAAAGATTTCAGTGGATGAACTTTTGGAGCCTTGTGTATTTTTAAAAAAGTAAAACTCCTGGATGAGCTTGTTGCTCTGGTCCTGGGGCCTTACAGTACCCTTCCAGCTACTGAAGTCAAGGCCCATTCAGAGACTGAGTCGCTGATGTCTTGTATCTTTATTTTGTTGAAATGCTGTACTGTCCGATTTCTATTGACTGTTTGCTCCTCTGTCTGTACTTTAGGAAATTTATAGGTAATTAGACTAGAAAGATAGAACTAGAAATGCAAAATATTTCAGGTGAAGGAAGGTCTCAGTGGGAAGTTCAGGAAAGAAATAATAGTCTGAAATGTATTTCCTTTGACTGGGTGCTATATCCTTCATATGCTCTGTGGAGTGTATTTCAGTGAACCACTTAAAGAGAAAAAATAACACCGGAAGCTGCCTGAATAATCATATGTCAGATTCTCTTTATGTTCGTCTTGTTATGAAGAGGAAACAATGAGTTTGGGGGACAGGGCAGATTGACGGATGCCTCAAGGCAACTGAGAGAAAGCTTAAGTGACAATAAAACACATAGGACAAATTTTATGCATGTATAGTTTATATTAAAAATTGATAAGATCAGTGAACATATATGATTTTTTTAAGAGATTCAGTAAATTAATGGCTGAATAGATTATTTAAGTAAGCATCCATGTGAATGTGATTTGTAGAAGTATTTATCACTAACATAAAATTACATGTCCAAAAATGTGAAATTCCTTTGATAAATTAGAATACGCCAGTATTGAAAATCTTGCACATAATTTATTTTGTAATTGTGATAATGAAATAAATATTTTAGTATTTATATTTGATTTATTCACATTTAACATTTATTTACTTATCAATATATGTAATATATTTTTCTCAATTTAAAATAGAAAAGATTCTCAGAAATAAGATATGGGACAAGCCTGAAGAGAAATGGAGGAAATAGTGGGGGTTTGTGGGTTTGTGCTTTTTTGTTGCTATTTTGTTTGTTTGTTTGTTTTTAATGAGTCAATATTTGTTCAATTATATTGTGAAGAGATTGGAATTATGAAAACTCTATTTGCAAACAAGAATTTGATAAGAAGTTAAGATTGATTATTTCCTTTATTCTCACATTTATATTTATGACTCCTTAGGAAAAATATATTTAGAGAAGAGAAAATCCTAATTATAAAAGCTTCTGGTGTCAGGATTGAAAAAATATTTTAATCATTTTGAATTATGATTAGATTCTGCTGCACCTACATGATACATCAGTACCATAGCACTGTCTTTTTGCTATCAAAGTCATTATCAGAGAGAACTGATTTCTTCTCTGGTGATTGTCTCACCATAGACAACTGTTTTCTTCTCACTGCAGTGTTTCAATATGCAAGGCAGGCATTGAGAGTCCCACCTACACTAAAGACTTAGTAGAATGTCTGACTCATTCATAACCATGAACAGCGCACATTAGATGTGAATACTTCCCCCGCAGTTCTATTTAAAGATTTACATGGGTTTGAGGAAATTGGATGGCAAGCACAGGACCTGCACTTCAGTTTCTTAAAATTCTGTTCTAGAGAACATCAACATGTGATATAAGTAATTAATGTCACATAACAATTACTATGTTTCTGCTTGTGTGCTATTTCATTCCCAACTATAGCATCAAATTAAAACTGAATGTTTGCTTGCTGAAGTAGTAATTATTCACATCCCTTTAAGATGTGATGCATCACTGGGGGAGTCATAACAACCTTGTGTTTTTTCATCTATTTTTTTTACTTTGAAATTTATTAGAATTATTTGTGTCAGGATGGTGATGGCATTGTTATTTTGTATGTCACTAAAATTAAGTTTATCTGTGACTGTTGAGCTTTTTATTGTAGCTAATCCTTCTAACACCTGAGCATCCTGAACAAAAAATTAATAGGAAAGTTTTAGGTGGACCTTAAAATAATTCAAATATTTTGTCAGTTCCATAATACTACATTTTACGGTTCGATTTTCATAGGGTAGGTTTCTATAGGGGAGGGAGGCAGGGTTGTCATATGGTGGTAATAAATGTAATACTCTAATTGAGAGCATCACTGATGTTGGCAAGGTTTTTTGACAGGAGGCTGTGAAATACTTTCAGGTCTAGATCTGCCTGCTGTCCTCTGACAGAGGCTGTGCTTTGACCCTGCACACAAGATTATTGATAATGGTGCTAACAACAATGAATCCATCCTAATTTGTTTTCTAGAATCCCTAAGGATTTCAGTTATAGTGCTTTACTAATATATTTGTTGGTTTTCAATAATTCTGTATCTGCTTATCCTGAGGTGGAGGAGATTCAAAGTTACTGCTTTTATCAAACTTCCCAGGTCTGCTTTAAGTTCCTTGTAAGGTTTATGCATGGGGTTTGGTGAACTTCTTTATATTGCAGAATTCTTGTAGCTCTGTTAGCTCTACAAAGCCATTATTCATGGCAGAATATATTTTCAAAGTTGTCTACTCTGTGTCCTCTGTGTCCTCCTCTTTTGATATTTCAGTCTGCATGCTGAGTGATTGATGTTGCAGAAGTATCTGTCCTTTTTACCAAGCACTGGCTTTTTCTGTGTTTGTTAGTTACTAGCAAATTGTGAAGGAATTTAAAAACCCTCTTATGTGGGGTCATTGCAATTCATGCAGCTTCCCCTGCCACTTTACTTCTATGTTTTTGCCAGCTGTACCACCTTTCCTGTCCCCAGTTCTCACTGTAGCATTTTAAGACCTACTCAGCATGCCAGGACTGCTACTCATCTGTTTTTAGCGGCTGGGTGGTATGGCATTTAATCGCCGGTCCTTTCCCCGGTGAATTTCTCTTAATGCTCAGTTTTGACCTGAGTTTCATAAAGAACTTCTCAGTCAGCAGCTTATTGTCACATTTCATGTATGTGCCAAGAGCTGCCTTCTACAGAGGATTACAGATGGGCTTAGCTTGACATATATGAGTAGTCCTACTATAGTCAATGAGGCCTCTTATGTGCATGAAGTGCCTGAGTAACATTTTGAAGAAGGTTACTTAAAAATTATTTAAATATATGTGGTTTTATACACAGCATTGAACTTTGCAAGGACTGCTGCTGCCTCGTGTTGCTTTCTGGAAGATACATAGACCCCTGTTATGTGTCTGCACTTTCACACAGATCTTTGTCTGATACACTCATGCAGATAAGTAAGGTGTGCTTCCTTGCTGCTCAAGTACTTCAGTGAGCTCTGCAAGGTCAATGAGCATTTTAAGAATTATTTTCAGAAGGCACATGCTATGGACCTCCATCTCTGCAGGCTTGGGATTTCTAGGAATTGCACCCATCCACACTGTGTTAAAAAGCTAGCATTCTGCTAATACACATGATCAAGAGCACTGTCCTCTCCCATATCTGGTGTTCCCAGACTGTTTGAAAATAGGAAAAACATGAGTATCTTTTGTCCTGTTATTTCTTGGGAACCACTGGGATTTTGTTGAGATTTAAATATTTTCCAGTTCTCTCCCCTCCATAAGTGTTCCAGCCCTAAAATTATTTAAAGATAATCTGGCCCTTCTTCCAGTCAAATCCTAAATTGTTCCTTTTGCTTTGGAGAAACAAAGGTTACTTTCACCTAGACACAGACAACTAAAATTATTGTCTGTTCAAATAGTAAGCAGTAATCTTGTCCAATTTACCATTTCTGGAGCAGAACTTTCCAGACAAGGCATAACAGTAAAGACACCACTTTGTGATGAAAATCTGGCCAAGCATTGGTGACCCCTGGTTCTGTCTTTGGATAATTAAGATTTTCAAGGAAGCCCCTGTGCTTTGCTTGACCTTATTATTTCAGATTTTACTATTAATACATTTATTAAAATACCTATTAATTGTAAAGATAAGGCACTCTCCTCCAGTGCTTTCAAATATTTATCATACTCTTATACATCTGCTGAAACATATCCTGGAAGCCTCTAATTATAGCACGCTATTGGCAGGAATCCATTTGTTATTTCCTTTTGCTGCCTCTAACATCTTTCCTTTAGAAGTTTTATGCATTTTGTCTTTATATAGAATTAATAAGTGTTCCCAAATCTGTATCTCTGCTAAAAAATGTCACAGGTAAAAAATTAAAATAAATAAGAAGAAAAGAAAGAGGGAACCAACACTTAATTGATGCCATAGACAGAGAAACTGAAGCTCCAGTCCCATGCAGTGTAACTACATCTCACTTAGAGCAGCAGCCATTCATGTTTTGTCTTTGCTGGCAAACCAGCAATCCTCCCTTCCCACTAACTCAAATGTTTGTTCAGACTTCATTTGGGATGTTTCTCTGCCTTGAACCTATGTAAAATTAACCTGAAAAGCAGGGAGGGAAGAACAAAACCATTTCATACAGCTTTTCGTACTGAAATGCCTCAGTCAGGGTCAGAGCTGAGCTGGGGAGGATGGCAGGACTGAGGCAGCCCCCAGGCAGATCAGCTTTAGGATGCATCCCTTCAGGCAGAAAGGAGGTTAGATAGCTTGTCCCTTATCAACCCTGTGACAGACTGAAGATTGAATGAAAATCTAAAACCAAGATCAGCACCTAACACATAGAAGTAACCCTCCTCTTGATCTTCCATTTAGTATTCTTTTTCCCTAACTGATTTAACATTTGAATAAGTAACTGTGCCTACAAAAAGTATATTATTCTTAGTCTCTTGTACTTTTATCTCTAAACAGAATTGCATGCTTTTTGTTTAATTTGTGTATGTACATCTTTCAAATTTAGATTAAAAAATGAGACAGGAATATAAGCATTCAGATTAAAAAAGCAGTGTGCAAGTTTTCAAGTACAAAATAGCTTGGCTTTAAAGATATTTTTATAATGTAAAAATATTATAAAACCATGCAATTAAAATGGTATAAAATGTGGATGTGTTTCAGTTTAAAAAGGCTGTTTTTTGAATAGGAAAACTTGTGTTTAAATACATGTACAATTTTGTGTAGCCAAAAGTGTAGAGGCACCACATCAATGAATATATATCAAAGGAAACATACTATGTAATACACTTGTGCAAAAGAAAATAATATCACTAAAAAGCTGATAATAAATGGCTGTCTGGACTATTTAAAAAATGGAGTAGTCTAGACTTCAAAAATATGTTAATTGAAACAGGTCTTTTTACTAAATAGAGACAAAAGTATAATAAAAAGAGTTGACATTTACTTGGAAAACAAAAGTATTCAAAGTTAAGTGATTTAGAATAAATGGCTCTGGATTATGTAGCTATCAGAGGAATAGAAGGAGAATACTATTTAGCACTCCTAATCTTTAATATTGTACTAATCCAGTTCTCTCTTTTGCTAATTTTTTTGTAGCCATACTAACAAAAGGACACTTAAGTCACATAGATATTTTCAATTCCTTTTATTTTTCTTAACCAAGTCTTAATTTCTCTAAGAAACTGAGTTTCACACTTGCAACACTTGTAATTATACTTTTCTACATTTAAGTATGACAGCATATCCTTAGGCATTAATTCATTCCTACATAGCTCATCTAGATTAAATTTTAAAAAGCTTGCTCTTGTTTTCATTATTTTATGAAGAGGCCTTTAAACTAAGCTGCAGTATTCCAAATTTTAATATATAAATATCTATATATAATGACAATACTTACCAAGAATAGAACAGTTATTTTGAGGGATGTACTTTTAGAAATAGTTTAAAAGATTTTCACGCTAAAGCAAAAGAAAGTTAAAGAAGGTAATGATTAGAGAGCTTCAGTAAAGGACTTAAAACATATAATGAAGCATAGGTTAGCACAGGCTGGGAAAGGCTTCAGGACATCTCTATTACAACTTGCTGCTCAAAGCAGTCAGTCCTCAGGTCAGTTCAGGCTACTCAGGGCTTGATCCAGTTGGGTCTTGAAAGCCTCCAAGGCTAAAGACTGCAGAGATTCCTTGGGCAGCCTGTTCCAATGCTGGACTGCCATCATAGCAAACAAGTATTTTCCTGTTTCCAGTGGGATGTCCTCTGTTTCAGTTTATGTCATTGTCTCTCACCCTCTTGCCATGGATTGTTGTGACTCTGTCTTCCTGCTAAATTTACCATAGGCCCTGGTGACTCTTGTTAGGTCTGCCTGAAATGCCATCCTTTCTCCCCGATGAACAACCCTCAACAGCTCCTTGCAGGACACCCTCACACCTGCTCCAGTCCCAGCCATCTTGGCAGCCCTCCACTGAACTTGCTCCAGTTTATCAGTGTCTTCCTTTACTGTTCAAGAGACTTCAAACCTGATACAGTATTTTCGATATGATCAACAAGTGCTGAGTAGAGAGAATAGACATCTTCCTTTCCACTATGTGTTTTCCTGTTGACACAACCCCAAAGATGGCTACCCCTCATTACTACCAGTGTGGGTTCATGTTTAGATTATGGGTCACCCTTTTCCACTCAACTGAGCTGCTCCACAGCCTGTACAACTGCAAGGCTTTCATACACTCAAGGTGCACATTTTTACATTTGTCCTTCCTTTGTTTCTTATGGTTCCTGCCATTCCATGTCTCCAGCCTGCCTAGGTGCTTCTGGATGGCAGCCACAGCTTAAAGCAGATTGGCTGCATGCACCAACTAGATGTCACCCAAGAGTTCAATGAAGGTGAACTCCAACCTCTCCTTCAGGTCACTGAGTAAAATGTTAGACAAGAGAGGTCCTGAAAAAATCACAACTGGCCTCCAGGTAGAGCATGCACCATTAACCACCTGTTATGGGTTTAGCCAGGTAGGCCTAAATTTAGGCTTTAAAACTCAGATTTGGGCCTGAAATTGTCAGCTGCCTTGAGCTGGGCGGGGCTAGCTGGCAGCTGACCTCTTCTAGCTAATAGTATTGTATTCCACCCCATCTTACATCATCTCAATAGCAGTAAAGTCCAGTGTGTGGGTGTGGCTGGGGCAGTTTCACCATGGCTGAGGTGCAGGGAAGACGTGCTACGCCTTGTCTGCTATCTTAGGCCTCGCTCCTGCTTCGGCTGCTGCTCCTTGCATTTTGTTTGGTTTCAGGGAAGTAGAAACATTTTGCTGTTACTCTTTCTGTTTCTTACTGAATGCCTTTTAGAGTGCTTATGGATCTAGAGTAATACACTTTGTATTAATTGGGGAGTGGGAGGTTATTTCTTCTTGTATCTTGTTAAAACTTGTGTAAGAGTGTGTTATATTGTAGTTTTCTTTTAATTTTCTCTTTTCTGTATAAATACATGTAGTTAGTTTCAGAAGAAACCTAGTTTGAGGGTTTTTTCCCTCTCCCTCTTCTTTCTCCCTTTGGCTGGTTGGGGAGAGGAAGAACCCTTTTCTCTGTTCTTGGGCAGTTGGCGTTTTGCCAGCTCAACCCAAGACACCACCCAAGCTTTGGTCCTCAGGGCCCAGGCAGGTTTTCACTCATCTAATAGGCCACCCATCCAGACCCATCACCCATAATGTTCCAACTCAGACACCAGGATGCTGTGGAAAGGAAAAAGTATTTCTAGATAATTTTTTTGACCGGAATTCATATTTCTAAACTGCAGAAGAAGCTCTTTACTAAACAATAGTGCAATACTTTAGTCACAGATTATAAATATTTACTCTGACCAAAGTAATTTTAGGTTTTTGCACATTGTTAAAAATGTGGTTTGTTGATGTGTATACAGTAAATAGAGATGAAAAGCTATACTTTCTATCCAGTATAGGAACAGGAGTGAGAAATATCATAACTGCACTTAAAGAACATGTCCTTATCATGGTTTAAAACTACCATAACAAATGCATCATCCTGTCAGTGATCATAGATTTTTAAAGAATGATTTATATTAAAATGTATTTATTTCACTCCTCTAGGAGTCTGTGGAACTGTATAGAAGTGGAACTATGTAAAGAAGTGTCTATGGAATGTGAGTTTTTGCTGGGGAAATAACATAAGAAGCTTTTGTGGTGGCAGCCTTAGACTATTTGATATGACAGTCAGAATGGAGTTTCTAAGTTATACAGAGACATCTTTTCCCCTTGACTTTTTGAGGGTTGCCATCCCTAACTGATTTGGTGTCGAGGATGCACAGATGTGGGCTCTGGTTAAATTTCAGGAAGCATGTCCATCCTTACACAGTTTTCTTCACTGCCACAGTTAAAGGCACTTATAGTTGTGACCCAGAGCCAGACTGCAAAGAGTGGCCCAAGAACCAGCTTCCTCAGTGCAGACAAACAGATTTGGGCCACTGGAGGATGTGATATATTCATACTGACCCCCTTGTGCAGTGTGCTTTTTTGTCAGAGCAGGTGACTGGAAAGTCTCTTCTCCAACCTCTCTCTCAAACAAGAGCTGGTACCTGCATAACTAAGTCAAGTAGGTTGCCCTTCTTCTCCATTCTTTGCTTATTTCTGACAGTTTATTCTCTTCTACATCACCATCTTTTGCAATGTTATTGTGTCATTCTGTCCTTCAAGTCATTTGAACTCATGTGAAAACTTCCTCCCTAAAATTTTGAATTTCCTTTATGAGGATTTTACAGCAGATAAGTAATCTGATGAAAATCAAGACAGGACAAATCTGAAAGCACAAAGTTCCCTAATACTTGTTCTAAGCCTCTGTGTCCCAAACTGCAGCCTTTATAACTCCCCCAAGGAACCACATAACTTTGGAGCCACCTGAATTCTTCAGTTGCCATTCATTTTTCTGAGTCTTCACACTGACATGATTCTCAAATGGAGAAGGCTTAGGTGGAGCTGGGTTGGAGGGAGTACAGACTGAACCTGCAGCTGTCTTTAGCCACCTGTTCATGTAAAAATCCCAGTATATCCTGAAGGCTTTATTTTTTTTTCCTGGGCATCCCCAAACTAGCTTAGTGTGGAATGACCCAACCTGAATTTACATTTAAGCCTAATTTGGATTCATAAGCAAGGCATTCCTGGGTCTGTTTCACCTGAGGGGCTCTATCGAGCTGGCATGCTCCTAGCATGACTAATGGTGCAGGCTGTGCATGAAGTACAGCAGCAGCAGGAGGGAATGAGGGTCTTCATTCATTCCTCCAACAGGAGCATGAGTAGCCAATGTGGGTTTAATCTCTTTCCAACACTCACCTTTCACCCCAGTCTTCCATGTAAAAGCTATTCTAATATGGCTTTCCTCTGTGAAAAGCTCTATGTTTAAAAGGAATATGTACTTATTTTTGTTAGTTACTGGGATGAAGTTGGGAGAAATGTGCACACAATTTTTGCCAGAATAGTCATATTATTTAGGCATCCTGGGGCAGTTAGAGCTCTTGTCTGGGAAAAGCAGGGAACTTTTTGCTAGTGGTTATTTGAAATCTTTACCTGATGACAGATTAACAAAAAAAATCCAGAAACATTAGCCTCTTGGCTGTTGTAGGTCTCAGCTGGACTCCTAGTGCTACTCACATGTCAAAGAGGAGAGGGTTGTACCTGCCTTGGTAGGAACTCACCTGCTTGTCCCTTTCTCTCACCTTCCCTTCCTCCTTCTAACAGGTCTTTTAAATCTTTTCTGGAATTAGACTCTGAATGTAGGCTTCAGTCCCTGCATTCCCAAGCAATACGGATACCAAAGAGCATGAAATGAGATTTGCCCTAAGGCACAAAACCCCAGCAATATGCATTTAAAAAGCTTTGTCTGCACACAACTGGCTATTACAGTGGTATTTGAAAATGAACAAAAATGTATGTTATTATGCAGTGCGTACAGAGCATGCAAAGTAGAACTGATCTTGTGGCTTGTGTGTTTGTTCAGAATCGAAAGCAGAGAACAGAAGAGGCTAAACCGAGACAATTTTGACACTTCAAAGTGTTTGCATGTTATTTGGTAGAATTTCTTTTCTTAAGACATTTTAAAGGAATTGTTCTCAAAAGGCAAATAGCATTTAATTAGCTGATCTGTTGTTACATATATGTAAAAATGTAAATTTTCACTTAACAGAATGTGTGTGCTGTTTATTTTATTAAAATGTTTTTTGATAATTATTCTTACTAAAGATGTACTTTCAGTACATGAATGATAAAAATAAGTCCCTAATCTTTATAACTTTCCCAGTATAAAGCTTGAACAAGTAAGATAATTTTGCAAAGCAACTCCATGAGAATAAAATTGTAGGGATTAGAGTAGCATAAATCTAGCTCAGGTTATACTTTATACTGCTCAAAACATTATCCAGTCTTCATACTCTTGACTTCAGGTATAGTTGGGATGGATGTGTGGTAATTGATAGGCTACACAGCATGATGGCAAGCTAAGCGTATGTTGTTGTATTATTTCTGTATATAATCTGGAATTTTAGTGTTGTGATGAGACAATCATCAGGGATAGACAGCACGTTTTTAAAAGAGCCTTTTTTGGTTAAAGTAGGACTACTCATATGAAAAACTCGAACATAAATGGTATCTGTAGGCTGTAACAAAGTAATTTCACCAACAGATTGTTTGTAATCAGGTTAAAGCAGAAAAGCTGTGAACTGCGAGGCAGCTAAGGAGAGGATCAAGATGTTGAGAGATCAAGATTTATCACCAAAGTATATTTTCCCAGATTTGAAAGAAACAGAGAAGTCCTTTTTTTTTCCACTGGTAAGAGCACTGTAAAAGTATTTGAGACAGACCGTTTAGTAGATTATCTTAAAACTTCAGAAACTTGAAAGCATGTTATATGGCAAGTGTAGTACTGCATAAGCACTCAGACTTCAGCCAGCAAAATAAAAGGGAAATTTAATACCCCAACAGTATTAACATTGTATTTACAGCTGCTTCTGCTGCCCACATGAAAAAATGTTTCCCAGGGGCTGAGATCAAAGGTACTGTCATGGTGTGACATACTATGGGACTACACTATAATAATTTTACAATTTTAACAGATTGTTTCCAGTGAAAATGTGTATAATATAAACTGCAGGTGTTCATAAACAGGGAATGAAGGAAATTTTTTTTCTTAATACAGGTTAAATTTTAAATTAGCTCCTTTCTTCAGCTGTGCAACAGCCTCATGTTTGAATAGTATCTCTGTTATCTATATCATTCAAAGACCACATATAATGCAAACATCCTAGAATTTTAGTGGGGCCATGAATCCTGTGTAACTGCTAGTCTGCTCTTTCATATTAGACCAAGAGGTCAATAGCAGCTTTTTATCTTTGTGCTATGGGCTTTTAAAATTAGTTTTTGTAAGGTTGCTGATACCTTATATGTAAAGAAGTCTATATGCCAGTGGAAGCCTTTGTGTTAAAAATGAAACAGAACCCTCACAGTTATTTTACTGTTTAGAATGCCTCAGCTGAAGGAAACTGGGGCTGTCCCTCCATTTTAATTTGCCAGCCTGGTACTGAAGAAGGAAACATCGTATCTGAAAGGACTTAGAAATGGCAGCACACTATTTGCCAGACACTGTGGGTTTGTCATCAGAATGGTGCATAGGCATTTAGCCTTCTGACTCTGTTAATGTTAATGGGAGTCAGGCAGTTCAACCTCCATATACCATGCCCTAAGCATATCCATTGAAGTCTGGCAAAGAAGCCCTGAGGCTTCCTTGTAAAAGTCTTTGAAACTGCTGCTCCTCTTCTGTAAGATTTGTGATGAAAAGCAAGCCAGAAAGCTGCCCACTATACAGAGATTTCCATGCAAAAGCTGTGCCAGAATATAGATAGGTCTGGTGTTTTGGCATACTACTAAAATCAAAGCACTGTGAGGGGAAGAAAGGTGATGTGAGAGGTACGTGCTTCCCATGTAAAATGAACTGGATGGCTTTGTAGATGCATCTCCAGGAAGGCATTTTATTTACACATTATATCAAAAGCTGCTGAGAAACACCTGAACCAGGCATCACATTGCCAGCCCTGACAAAGCATTGCTCTTTTATTATGTTGTTCTGGTCTGGTGCAAAATGGCTGTACAGCCAATTTATCTCTCTTCTGGGAGTGCAGAAGGATATTCTTGTATTACAGAAGGCTGACAATAAAATAACCTCCCTTTCAGCTCCTCTCTTAGTAGGGAAAATGAGTGCATCCCTGCTGCCCCAGTTGTGTGGGGAGCAGGAGTTGGGGAAGCAGCCCTTACAGCAGCTGATCATCTACTTATCTGAGAGAGGAGACTCAGCCACAGCTGGGAATAAGGCCCCAGGGAGCTTGTTCTTCATGCCTTCTCCCATGTGTGGTCTTATCTACAATGAAGTCTGAAGGTAATATTTTTTCCCATGCAGATATTGCAACAGGACCACAGATGGTGCAAAAATGGTTTCTGGAATGCAAATAAAAAGGGGCAGGAAGCCAGCCTTCATTGCTTTCTCACTTGTACCATCATGAGTGTGAAGTATTATAACTCCCATCATCAGAGCTACTCACTATGAAGGCCCAGGGAGAAAAGTTTAGTTCTTTCTCATTTTCAAAGAGGCCTTAAATTCCTTGACTCTTCAAATGGATAAGTGAAGATAGATGGTTCCAGGTTAAAGCAGGGTGAAGTTACTCTCATACATGCTCAGAATGACCAAGTTTTTAACAGTGCCCTATTTTTTTCCTTCCTGTACTCTTACAGCTGTGTGGTCCCCTGCAGGCTGGACTGTCTTCCACATGCCATAAAACAACCTGAGGACTGCCCTGATTTAGGCTCGTTTAAAATTTTCCTTGACTCCAGTCATTGGCCAGAAGTGCAGCACTGCAAGGTGGCAAAACCCAGCCATATTGCAACTAAGAATCTGCTCCCAGATTGGTTTCTTTCAAACAAGTGCCATGCAAGATATGTAGGGAATAGATTTCCTGTTAGGAGAATTCATTTAAATTCTTGGTAGCACAGAGGGGTATGTAATTATTTACATCTTTGTACTCATTCATAGAAAGTAACTTGCAAAGCAAATATGTGGCTGGGTGAGGGCAACTGAACTTCATGCTTTTGGCTGTAACATGACCCCTGCAGAGAAAGAGGTCTCTCCTTGCATGCAGCCTGTGCCTTTACACAGGGACCTGTGCTGTGCACAAGCAGCGTGTGTCTGCTGAGACAGGAGCCAGAAAGAGTGATCCTTTCACGTCACTCACTGACCAGAACAGGGAGTTGGTGGATAGATGACAGTGAACGTGTAAAAGTCCATGTGTCACACCATGTCCCTTGCCACCATGTCAGGCCACATTTCTACCTATGCTACCCTAACCTGCAGGATTTATTTGTCTGTCACTCAAAACAGACTTAATTTACTTAATCAGCAATTTTACTCCCTGGAGAAGTACCATCTGCTACCACTGACTATCTCTGGAGCATGATGCTCCTAGTCTTTTACATGTAAATAGTCATTCTATTTTTAACTTTTTAATTTTTTTCTGCTGCTTCATGCTTTTTTACCTGGTTCTTGTAAGACATCTGTTCAACTAATATTTCATTGAATAGTATTTTTCATTGTTCAGGAAATCAGTTAAGCACTTTCAGAAGTCTCTGAGCTTTACAAAGATGGTGCATATCTTTTTGTGTGTGTTTTAGAAGTGCAAGCTTTCTTTTCAAGAATAAATAAAATGCAATTCAGAAAAATGCAGACAAACGCTTTATCAGCAAGAACCACCACAATGAAACTTTTTACTTGACTTCCTAATGTCTCAATGATTGAAAGGAACATCACACAAATGTAGAAATGAGAAATTAAACAGCTAAAAATAGACTTGATTTGTTTATGCTGTTTTCCAGCAAACTGTGCTTATTCATCTTAGTAGTAGCAGCATGATTTTAAGATCACTTTAAAAATTAATTTGCCTTCATTTTTTTTGCTAAAGATACTGGACATTAAGATGTACAGTCCTATTCTTTCAGAGAATGCAAAAGCCACCTATGCTCATATGTTATATGTTGGCCCACTTCCTATTTAGAGACGATACATATTACAACCCCAGCTAGTAAGGGTAATTTCTAATTCAGTGGCTCACAGAGAGCTACGATGACGACAGATTTTTAAAATAGTGTTTTCTTCAAACCATAGCACTCCCTAAGCTGAAGATCACATGCTGATCTCAGTAATTTTTCTTGATGAAATTTCTCACTACCACTGCAATGCCTGACAGACTACTCAGATCTTCTGTTTGGTTCTGCAAGATTTTGTATTCTCTTTTTTGATTTTGTTACTGGCATATTGAAAATACGAAGGAGTTTCCACTGATGCCATAACCCCAGATTTTTTTCCCCATCATCTTTGAAAAGAGTTACTTTACAGGATTTCTTTATTCCACTTGATTATAGAAGAGTTTTAGAAATGGTAACTGTGTTCAGTGCATGGTTTTCTGTAAATCTAATTTGGCTTATTGACTAAGAGCTGAAAAAAGGTCAAGATCCAGTGATCAAAATTAAATCCTCCTGCTTATTTGTGCTAAGCAGATATTCATTGCTGGAATAAGATTCAATAATAATAAAAATGATATATAAATAATTGAGAATTTAAAGTGAAAGGTAAAGATTTCCCATGCTCTTAAAATAATAGCAATGATTGTAAGGGGAAAAAAAAAGCAACCAAATATCTGTTAGTTCCTTCTGGTAACATACAGTAACAATGTGAAATACACTTACAGGATGAATAAAAGTTTTAGATTTTAATTATGCTTCTTGCATCAGTACTTTTTAGTTATTACAACTGATGTTTATACAAACTGATTGTATTTTTTTAATTGAAAGTCAGCTTTATTGTTGTGTTTTACTACTTCATCCTGATGAAGGAGGAATTTTCCTATTTCAAATGTTGCAGTTTGCAAAATTGCCTGACCTTACAGTTTTCAAAAGAATAACAAAGCTGGTTAATTTACCGAAGTTAGAAGATGCAGAATAGTGTAGTTTTAACTAGATTTCAGCAACTATATTTTTCAAACAGAAAATTGAGCCATCAATCAATGCCAAAAATTTGTCACAAAAATATGCATCTTCTACATTTCTTAGCAACTATGAAACTAATAGTTATGAATTCCACCACTTCTAAGCTGAAAACTCACCTATTTGCATTACAATTACAATTACAATTACAATTAATATATGGTATAAGAGTTAATGGATCTGCAACTTCGTCACTATTTTAAGTACTGGAATATTAAGCCATAGACACATTAATTCATGGAAGTTGGCAGATTGGCATTGGAATTTTGTAATATGTGAATGTCTCAGGATTTCATTAGACTCTTGAAACAGGCATACCTAACAACCATATATAAAGGTATGAAGAACATGTAAGTGAATGGAAAATGGAGGATGGATATAGTAATACTGTTTGCTAAAAGAGTTTATAAAATGTAATATAAGAGCTTCATATGAAATATTTGTCATTTGGTCAATAGTTTGCTTGTGAAACAAAAATTCCCCATACCCAAATTTAATTTTAGGACTTACATGTTTTCAGGATTTGCAAGATACAAAAAATTATAACCATTGTGTAAATCATTTAATTGTCTGTCTATTAAAAAAGCATCATGGATATTTCTTATCATGTCTGGGATATGTAAGAATATTTTTATGTTTATTTTCTGCTGTTCATATTTTTCCTTACCTATATCAGCGGGAAACAAATTAACGCTAAGTTTTCTAATTATGATCCCCTCCAGAGGCTGCCTTAGAAGGATTTAAGATATTAAAAGTATGCATCAAAATTTTTAAAATCCTCTTTTAGTGGCAACTAAAGTGGAATTTGTAAAGCTGCCTGCTCCCTCCAGGTGTTTCTTAGGGCCCTGCAGATTGGTTTCTATGCTGGGCTGGGCTGACCTTGTCTGGGGGATGCTAGAACTGCCATCTTCAGCTTCTCTGAAATCTGAGCACTGCCTGTACAACTTCTAGCAGTTCCACTGACCTACTGCACACACACAAGGAGTGCCTGCAGGCACTGACAAAATCTCAGCTTAGGAGGGCATGTGTGTAAATTTTTTTTGATGGTTTTGGATGTTTTTTTTTTGTTTGTTTGGGTTTTTTTAAACAAAAGTGGTTCCAGAAGTGGTGACCACCTGATGTAGTAGTAATTAATATACTAATCTGGAAAGACAAGGCATTGATATTTGCTCCCCATGCTACCCTCTCCCTTAAGTTACTCGACTGTAGTTTTTGGAGGCCTGTTTTTTTAAAGGCAGTGGGACAGAGACAGGTGGGAGTTATCAAGGAGTTATTTAGCTGTTGGATGTAGTTGTATTTTGCTGCTGCTCTTCAGCTGATGGTAATTGCAAACACCTGCTGTGCTTTGTGCACACTCAATTTTTGCCAGCCCAGCCTTTGCATTGCATTTTAGTATCCTTGCACCAGCACAGGGTCTTTCAACTATTGCAGTAGTGGGAACTTTGCACTCTTGTGGCAGCAAGATATTCTTGTTTTAAAGAAGCAAGTTGCTGAACTGGGATCATCATGGTCACAAAGGGGAAGGGTGTAGTTTAGAATAAGAAAATCTACAGTATGAGAAGGGTAGGAAAAAACACAGTAGAATACAAATGTTTTAAAGTATTTATGTAGCCTCTGAACAACCTAAGAGATAGTTTAGTGTTTTTGTAGTTTTTGCATCTAATGAGGGCTGAGGGATAGGGAATATTATTGCTAAGGCCTATGATCAGTCTACCTTTGACCAGTATTGAAATCGGCACCTGCTTGTGTGCAGCTGGGTATCTCTCTGGCTTTTTATTTTGTCTCTGTGTGTTCCATATCTGAATGATCTGTGTCTATGGCAATTTTGAAAAGAATGTTCTGTGGCCAAGATCCAGAAGGTTTTGAAATGGCAATTTTGAAACTCCAGCAGCCTCCAGTTGCCCTTAAGGAAGAAGCACTTTAAGACACAGACAGGTACTGTTTTCTGGCACTCCTTTTCCGATCTCTTTTATTTGGTTTTATCAAATTTAATAAATCCAGTGTCAGTGAATGTGATAATCTGGCAAGTACAGCCAATCAGATACTTAGTGGTATACTGAGCTGTGTTTAAATTCAGTTCTGTTCCCAAGATACAAACCACAGATACTTGTTTTAAAAGAATGGACTAATTGTTCCCACAAAATGTGGCTGCAGTATATCCATTCCATTGTACCCTGAATAAGCTTCTCAGAAAGAAAACATTGTTGAAACAATAACCTTTTAAAATGAAAGTAAAATTTATGTAGAAGTAAAAGTATTTTATCAGGTTTTGGAAAGCTAAGGCTGAAATCCCTTCTTTAATGACAAGGTTTGAATCCTACTTAACTGTCTCCAGTGGGAATGATTTAAGGCATGGAGTGAAAAAGTATTCTGTGATAGTGCATTCTCAGTTTTGCTTATGGAATTGTTCACTTAGCCATTTAAATAATGGCATATGTTATGTAAAATTCAAAGTGTCATTGGCCAGCTGTCGCTATACTGTGTAAATGTTCTAACCTTTAGGTTGCATGGTTACATTTGCTCTCTGTGTACTTAACTTTCCAATACTGACTATAAAATGATTTATGATATCTTTCTTTCTTATTCTCAGTGACCTGGGAAATAATTTTTCCACACAAGCAGAGTTACTTCTGTGAAGAAAGATGCCAGAGAGCCTTGTAAACGTGTAGAGTTTACTTTTTATGTCCTATCACCTTCAGCACAGATGGGAATTGAAAGCCATGTTTTGTTCCTTGGCCAGGTTTTCCAGTAATGCTGCTTCTGGGGTAGAGGATGCCCCTCCCTTCTCTCCAGATAGGTGGAATTTAGACTGTGACTTGGTGGTGGTGTTTTTGAGGAACATAAATGAGAATGATAAAAAAAAAAAATGAATCATAGGCTGAGAAAACCTGGCAAGGAAGAGGATCACCTTCACAGATCCTGGCAGGGCTTGGGTCTGTGTTCATTGTTTAGTTTTGCCAAGGTTTGGGCAGTTATGGGCAAGCCCAGAAGCAGATATTTCCCTTTGTGCAGAAAGAATCTCAGCCACCTGTTTAACCCCTTCAAGAAATACAGATATCTCACACAAAGCTAGGTACCAAATGAGATTTCTGAGAATGAAGTTTCCAGGCTGGTGTGTTCAAGTTGCCTGAATACCTTTTTGTTACCTCTAAACTGACATCACTAACTGTGGCTTTCTAAAACGAGGCAAATGCATAAAACTGGATGAGTAAAACAGTGTTTCTGCCAACATTTGCTTCTTTACTATTGCCAGAAGTTTTTACAGCTCAATAGGGATTTTTCATGTTAGTTAATGGTTAAGCACAGAACAAGAACTGTGGTTTGGAGCCTTTAGATGCATGGCTATGTCTAAGCTCCTCCTGTTCTACGAGGAAAGTACTTCAGCCTATGTGGATTTGATGAGCCACGTTATGTACAGCATCCAGTACTTGGAATGATTTGTCTGACAGTGTGTCAGAAGAAAGCAATCAGTCACCAGTTGAAACTGCAAATAGGTGCTTGTTGAAGTTTAGTTATTTCAGTCCTTGTCTTCAGATTTATCCAGAGATTCATAGATTAGGCAAAATAAAACTCTCTCTTTTAAGGATGCAAAATGTCATTACATTACATTTTGCACACCATAACCCTATGACAAGGATGCCAAGAAAAACTATTTACAAGCATTAATTTAATACTATTTAAATGAGACAATAAATTGGCTAAAATACTTTTTTTGAAGAAAATATTTGGATTGTTTAATATCAAAATCAGGAAAAATATTTCATTTTAAATATTTAAAGAAGCATTTCAAACCAAAGAATCAAATTACTAAAATAAAATCCATAAGGCATGGGGTATTTTTTAATGGGGGATAATTAAGGTAATACCTATTTCTAAGTAAATGGAAGAGCATTGAGTTTTGCTGAATTAGTACTTCTTGCAATCATTTCAACCGACCTTGTAATTGCCTGGGATGTTATTCTCTTTTAATGTGGTTCAATTAGGTGCAGAATGATAGATTTTAATTCCTAGCCCCCCCCCCCCACCGTTCTTAACATCAGCTGCCAAGTAGGTGCATATATGGGTATTTTACTGAAAAGAATGTATACGGGCTGTGCTTGTTCTATCTGCTTCCTAAGCAAGCATCTCCTCTCTTTTATAGACATGCTTTTATATTTGCTTTCTATTGCTTTTCTTACCAAAGGGGTTTGAAAAAAATGTCTGTTTAATTCCTTGAAACAGCAGGTTGTTAAAGGGTGGTGTGATTTGCCCTCCAACCCCATGCTCAAGTAAACCATAATGATATATTGTTTGGAGCCAACATCAACACTCCAATAATATGTATGAAAAATCATCTGCAATCTTATGTGATGCTGTTACAATTTTTATTAGTCTTGGAGAAGAGAAATTTATTGTCATCTTCTACAAAGTTGTACACAAGTCAGTGTTGTATGTTATTTGCAAACAAACTTCAAACACTTTTGCAACAATAAAAGAAAGCATAGTTTAAAAACCACTGGAGGTAGTTTCAATTCCTTTTTACTTATTTTTACCATACTCCACTTAGGAAGTGTTAAAATCCATAAGAAGACAGAGAATACTACTAAACTTCTAACTCTAAAACTTAGTGTTGACGTCAACTGATGTGTCTAATGCTGTCCTCTCCTCAATGTAAGCATTTGGCAGTGCGAAAGGCCTGGACAACTCAACACATAAATGATGGATGGATATGGGTGAAAATGCAAACAATTTTTTTTTTTTTGTGACTAAGTCACAATAAGACCTATGGTCACCCAAAAAGCTCTAGACCAACCAGGACATTAGGTGGGAAAAGAACATGAACCCTGGCAGGACAGAGGCTAAAGGTCCTGAAATTAGTCAACAGCCAACAGAAAGTGCTTACAGGACTGGGGTAAACTCAACATTTCTATCACCTTGGTCTCAGGCTTCTCCTGTGGCAGCAACTGAAGAACCTCTTGCTGTCTGATCCGAGTTATGTTGCCTGTTGAGACTTCTCTGAACGTTTAGAAACAATGCAGAGTTTTGCTTCCCTCCTTCCTCATTCTCTCCCTTTTTCCCACACCATCCCTGGTGTCATGTATGTTATACCTATGTTTTGCAAGAGCTAAGAAGCACCTTTTTTGAATGAATCTCCCTAAAGACTCTGTCTGTGTATGGCAAGAATATAAAGGTGCAAAAGGGTTGTTAAAATATATTTGTACCAAACATGGCTAGATTTTAATGAGTTGACATTTTTATTCCTGGCCTAGTTCACTTTCCTATTGTTTTGTATTTCTTTCCTGACTATAATATTTGCTTTGTTAATCAAATGCTTACTTTTTAATAATAGAGTGGGTGATACTGTCCTTGATAGTTGACTGGTTACCATGACCAGGTTTTCCTCGGACTTTTAAACAAAATTCCGTGTCTTTACCTCTGTGAATGAGGGGAGGAAAAAGTCCCTTGTGTTTCTGTGCAAAGCATGCAGTGTGGGAAGGTAGGTGGGGAGTACAGTGCTGACACTTTGGGCTGCTACTTCTGTAGTCCCTTGTTCCAGGATTGTGTGCTGTGTATAGTATCATCTCCAGTACATGGCTTCAAGTAGCCAAAGCTCTATGCAAATATTTTGATCAAAACCAGGTGTGAGTGGAAATGGAGGACCATTATGGTTTTTGCAGAAGCTATCATTTTGTGGTCCACTGTGAACTGCAATGTGGGCTACATTTGATAACTGTGGTATATATAATGACGGGTTAGGATGGTGGCTTCTGTGCTCTGAACTGTGAGGCTGTGATACATGGCTTTCACAACTATGTTAAAATAAAATAACAGCCATGGATTTGCAAGAACTCTTAACTTTTCCTCATCTAAGAATCTCTGAAGAAACCATTAGTCAAGAAAACAGTTCAACACATTCTTGCGCCCCTCATAAATAAGTAGTATTTAACTTAAATGTGTTTTGTTTGTCTGTCTTTTCTTTTTGGAAGCTTATTCAAGAACATTTTTTCAAAGCACATAATTGTTGTGACTTCTTAATGAAATTTATGGCTTGAATTTCATCTGCGTTTTACCTATTTTCCCAAAATGTCCTGCATTTTTGCTGAGTTGTGAACCTCCAGCCAGCTTTCTAAACATGGTGTCAGTATTTTGGGTTCATTCCTCTCCTGTCCCCAGTCAAACTCCAGTATGCCGTTAGAGCCTTTTCATACCAAAATGGAGGTCAGTCAGTGTCCATCTGCCAGTCCATGACTGTGGTGGATGATAATGATTAAAGCCTTATTATAATTTCTAGTTTCCTGATCACCTCAGGGAAGTTTCAGTAGGATGCATTCAGGAGGCTTTTATGTTTTGTGCCATGGATGCTGCCCCTTCACAGAGGAGTCCAGGTAAGTTTCAGGCTTTGCAGAAATGTGATTAATTCCAATCCTGTAAGTCAGAAGTGTGCAAATGCTGTTACAAATTCTGTGGACCTGAAGCATTTGGCAATAAATTCTGCTTTGTAAAATAAATGGCCACTGCAAGCAGGTTCTCTTAAGTAACATCTGAAGACCAGATCTGACTAATTGCTATTTGGTGTATCATACAGGTACACAAGGAGCATTTGTCAATAAAGACTCAGTTAACTACAGCCATAAATATCTTCTTTTTATGGCTCACATTATTTTTCTCCAGCTGGTGAAGTCTTTGACATCAGGTGTTGCACAGAAGATTAGCACCAGTCTGACGAGTTAATTATTTGCACTGTATTTTTAGTATGCTGGAGAAGACTTTATAGACATCACAGTGGATTGTCCACTGTGGGGGGATATTTTAAAGTTATCATTACCCCTTTCATTTAAAGAAATAATAAGAAAACCACTTTTAATTTATGTCTGTGTTTTTAAGGTAAGAACACGGAGACTAAAGCAAAAACAGGCAAGGCCAGAACTTTCCCTGGTGCTTCTGTCTGGGTCCTGCAGTTTAATTTTATTTTTTTTTTTATCCTAAGCCTGTTTAAGAAGAAGCAATCCTGTTGCAAAAATACTGTAGTTTCTCCTGCATCAAGAGCTGCAATGTTTTTTTTGCTGATGTCCATGTCACAGAAGCCTTGATTATTAGCTGGGGAAATCAATGAAAAATGATATGTGATTTTTTTTTCAGTTGGCATTGTAAAACAGATAAAGAAAGGGGGAAGTGCTATAAATATATACTTTGTCATTCTACTATAATTTAATGAATGATGTATACTTGTATGCAAGTACAAGTAAAGCTATTTACTGCCCTCTCTTTTTTGGTAAGCAGGAATACTTGTCACTTCACATGCTGCTTCTGAGTAGTGATGTTAAAGCTCTGTTGTAATGCCAGCCTCAATGTCTCTGCTGATGACTGGTTCAACCTCTGACTCTGCTTGGTGTATTTCCTAAAGCCTGGGCTGGGCTAGAGGAGCAGGGTGCTTTCATAGCTCATGACCTCAGTGGACTCGTGTTGGGTCTGTGGTGAGACAGTTCTCCTCTCCCTGGATGCTGTGCTTCCCTGTATTCATAACACTCCTGAGGCTGAGATCAGGAAGTTTATGAGCTCAGATATAAGTGGCTTTGATGCAAGTGCAGAAGGTTTAAAAGAAAAAAATATATTTGGGGTAGTTGCAATATGCCTGGCACTCAAAACTTCAATTTCTCTCCACATTAAAAAGAGAGACAGAATCATTCCCATATATAACTGAACATAATTACAAACAAATTGTTGTAGCTTTATTGACAAATGACAACTATTACCAAAAAACAGAATTTCATGCAACCTGATACAAAAACCTAACTTGCTTTTCTAATGCTGCATTATTTACTTATACCATTATTGTTCTGGTTTGTTTGGCCATTGGATAACTTCATGAGACTTTTTTTTAAGAACCAAAATGTGAAAAAAATGTCCTCCACCCTGAAGAGTGATGGAAGAGGGCTGCTGTACTTCTGAATTCTTTACTTTTGGATTAAGTCAATTATTTCAGTACTATAAAGAGAATGCTTGTGTCTCAGAGAATAATTACCAAGTAGACACTCTTTCACACCCAGAACAAACATTTGGATCATGTTGACTGATTTTTCACCATGGTAAAAAGGGTGAATGAAAGACAATTCCTGCTCTCTGATATCATTAGGATTTCTTTGTTCTCACAACAGCTGGAGCTCCCAACATGTTATAAGCATTTATATTTTTTTAATGTTGCAGATGTTATGTTTTTAAAAAGAATTGGCACAGCTGACTGTGAAGCAACTTGTGTCAAATGGAGTATATAAATGAATTAGTCTTTACATGAAGTCTTTGTTATTCATTAATTTGAGCAAAGTATAAAATACTGATGTCTTTGCAAGATACATTAGTTGTATCAGAACAAAGTAATATCTGCTAATTGTTTATGAATAGATTAAGCTGTTTCATTTTCGTCTTCTGCCTGTGTTTGGGGTTTTTTTCTTGGATCCATGTGTATGTTTATTTTCCCCAAGTATTTCTAATGCTCTATTATTTCTAGAATAATATTCTTAATACAGTATAATCTTCTGTGATAAACTGTAGCAGATTGGCTCTGGGACAGAAAAAAGCTATGCTAAATTGTGGTCTGAATTTTAGGTCCCTTGTTAGGCTTTAAAAGAAAGAAGTGCATTAAAAATAGTTTGACTCTTTTATGTGGTGGATTAGCCTGGGTTTATCTTCTTTGAAATCTGGTAATCAGATAAAGTTCTGCACAAAGCAAGTGCAGCTCTTTGGACTAGTGCTTACGGTGAGGACCAGCTTGAGGTCAGTGATCAAGATGAAGGTACATTTCAAAGAATTTCCCTTGGGAACGTGTGCTGAGAACTGCTTATGGATCAAAAGCACTGGCCTATGGCAAAGAAAGGACACAGAGAAGCACTTACTGTCATGGAAGTACAAACTGTGTTTGCAATAGCACTTGGCATCTTTTGTAAAGTGCATGGCTATCAGGGCAATGGGAAGCATGACAGCCTGCCTTACCTACTTAATCTTCAGAACAGAATTATTTAACCAGCTGTGGCACTTCTCTTTCATGTCTGGACAAGGAGGCCTAGGCAGTGGTGTAGGTTTTCTGAGAGTGAAACCAGTCTGTTTTCCCTGACAGTGGAACTGATTCAGTGTTGCTGAAGTGAACATCTTCATCAATGGGGCTGTCCCTGGCTGTCTGGCTATTGGGCTCACGTAGGATTGTGATGTACATGGTGAAAGAGAGGGAGGGAAGTCCTCTATAACAGAGAAAATAGGGTTTTTGCTGCCATTCTTGAGCATGAGGGAAGATTTCCTACTCACTCCATGTAATTTCCCAAAACTGCAGGCATTTCTGTTGGCTGGACTCTGTATCCTGGTAGAGGTGAACATGAATATTACCATCACACTTTCTTTGTGATAAAATCACGCACATTCCAGCCTATGATCCATTGAAACTTGCAGGCAGGCACACACAAGCAGAAGGCAATATAGCTGGTTAATGTGATTGTTTTTCTTCCTTACATCAATTTCAGAAGGAGAATTGGCTTACTATTTCTTGTGGTTCAAAACAAGTGTATGAGCTAGAGAATGCAGGAAGTCTTGTTCAATACGATAGATGCAGAACCATAAAATGAAAGCCTAAGGTAGCTTTTGTAATTGCAGCGGCTATTTGTAGAAAGAGAGAGTCTGAATGCCCTCTCCCTGCTGCCTCTATGAAATTTTGAGTAAGCATGACACGCCAACAGACTTCTTACCCAGAAATTCTGGACCTGTTATGAATTACATGAAGAAGTAACTGGCAATTGCCTAGGAATTGTACTATAAAGTATCGTATTCTGTCTTTCTAATTATTCCTAGGACAGTTTCTGGGTGCTGTCTAAAAAGGCTGTTGGTTTTTTTCCCCCTTTGGAGACTAAAGTGATAATTCCTTCATGTTGCTGATGAACTTGTAGCATTTACAGAACCATTGTTCATAGGTGGTCTGAATTTCTTCACAGCATGCTCTGTTGAACTTGACAACTATGTGTAATGACTGCAAACTTGAGTGACCCAGAAATAGTCTGGTAATTAGCCGGGGAGGGTAAGTACCACTACAGGATGAACAGTACCTGTGCTTAATGATAAGTGTAACAAAATAAAAAACACATTAAATTTAAAGTCACTGGAGTGATTTTAGAAGAAAATTGCACTAATATGTCTTTCATATGTGGTAGGATCAGGATGACAATCAAAAACTGAGAACTGCCTGGAAAGCCATGTATCGGTGAGCAGAAAGTTGACTATAAGCGCAATTTACATTTTGAGCTGGTTAAAACTTGTGGTTATCTTGCTGTGCTTGTGACTGTTGGAAAGGAGAATTCCTGACATATGAGATATCTGTGTTCGTTTTGCTCCAGTGTTTGTTTTGATGGTTCTCCTTCCCATATAACTACTGCTGTGTACTAGGACTTACTTCAGTGAATGTACAAACTGACTTCTCAGAAACTGCTTGGAAAGTTACCCCAAGATTGCAGGGAATTAATCTGTAAAATTGCAAAAATCTTTTTGTGTCTGAAACTCTTATGAGAGCACTGCAAATTAACAATGAGAACATAAGTACAGTTACTCTATCTCAGATCAGTTACAATGAAATGTTTTCAGCCAATGTATACAGCTGCTGCTGTTGTCACGTTGATATCCAGAACCAAATGGAGAAAGAGGAGACAGGAACAGCATGAAGGGCAAGAAGATGTAATGGGATTTATTATTTAAGTTGGGCTGATATGCCACTCTCCTTAGGTGGGGAAAAAGTGATGGCAAAAAAGGAGACAGAAGAAATGGGTTGCCAAAAAAGACTAATGTAGTATGTTGGCTGCTTCTCCCCAGGCAGATATGCTGCTAGTGCAACAAACTGAGAGTTGTTTGAAACCATTTTTTACATTTTTTTCCCTGGTCTTTTTTATTAGATACTGGAAACTTGTTAATCTGGAAAGTAGCCAGTAGCTTTGCTTTAGCTTGCACTTGGGTATGAAAGTGCCAGAGGTACTTGGCAAAGGGGCACAGAGCAGAAATGGTTTACATTTGGAGTACTGAAATGTTAATGGGGCCTGGGGAAAGTCTCCTCTTGTGAACATGTTATTTTCTAAGTATTCAGTTTGTACCTTCCTCAGAAACATCCAGTTTTAGTCATCAGTAGATAAAATATGCTGGCTACTAGCCTGATTCAGGAAGGTAATGTTTGTTAAACATTGTCTAAAGTTATACTGACAGATACTTTGAGAACATGGTTAAGCAGGTACTACACAGATTGAAATATTACTCAGTACTAGTTTAAAGTACAGGAAAAATATTTCTATTCAATTATCTTTAAAACATGAACCTTTTATGCAGAACATAAAAGAACAGGTAAACTGAAATGTTCATCCTCTACGTATGCTTGTCTTTGTTCTCTGTGACACTGGGACCAGGGAGTGAGTGAGAGGCAGTGACCTACTCACACTCTTTGCTGCATCAGGCAAGATTATTCCCAAAAAGGTCAGTCCTTGTATGTCTGAACTTGTTTGTTGAGATATTTCCAGGTATTTACAGAATATGCATTCTCCTAGTTTTATTTCATGACATAAAATAGGTTCCATATATATTAAAGTAAGAAATGCCATCTAGACCTGCATCTAGGTTGTCCATTATTTAACTGGCAATAGCAAGAGCCATCTTTTTGATGGCTAAGAGCAAATGGTAGGGGGAAAAAAAAAGAAGAAAAAAGAAAGCATTATTAAAACGTGTTTGTTAAAATGATGCAAATAATTAACGGTTGCTTAAGAGCTTTGCTTGAGTAAGTAGCTTTCAGATTGTTGCTTTTCAGATTTGGAGATATCCTCCAGTGAAAGTGCATTTTTCTATGCTTAGGTCTGCCAAAAGATTGCTTACAGAAAAGCAATGTTTCAGACCAAATCAGAGCTGTGCTAAGCTTATTCTTCTCTCCCTAATAATGTTACCATGGTAAAGCATCAGAGCAGAGCAGGGTGGTGGTGAGGGTGGTATTCTCTGAATACTCTCACAGATTAAATATGTAGTTCAGGAACTACCCCAAGCAGAGGGAGTGTTTTTGTATTTAATTCATTTTCTTGCACAGATTTGCCAACTGAATGTAGGAAAAAAAAAACCCTAAACCAAACAAAGAAAAACAAAACCAACAAAGAAAACTGCAGAGAAATCATCAAACAGAGCAAACAAATGAAGCACAACAACTAACATACATGTGAATAGTTATATGATTTGGTGGCATCACGTTTACCTACATACTGTATTTTGATTTGTTCTGGCTACTCTGACCCTAGTGGCTTTGTTTGTCTTTAACCCTTATTTTAAAAAAGGCAGTGAATGGGTTTTTTACCCTCAAGGAGTTTTATGAGCTTCTACCACATTACCTTTCAATCTGATCCTTGATAGGAGGAAAACAATTGATTTAGCTTTTTTTTTTTCTGATGTTACATTCACTCTCTCTCTTACTAATTCTGCTATTCCTTTCAGATCATTGTGCTTCCCTTGTACTCTTGCTTCAAAAGGAAAAGGTAGACATGTCTTATGTTGTGCTGTTATCTTCATAGGTTTATTTGCTGTACCTTTAAGATGCTGGCTCGCTTTTCTTCAGTTTCTGCATTTTAAAGAATTATACCATGAATTATTTTCACTGCCACTATAAATACGAAGTGCTACTCTCATCACTTGCCCATGTTGGGATTGGGGCACAGGCCCTCCCTGTGCACTGCTTTTACTTGCTAAGTATGGTAGGAAACTAAGCTGAAGAAGTAAAGGAATTTTACAGAATATCTGACTTTATGATTTACAGATGGAAGTGATGGGAACCCAAGCTGTGTGAAGGGAAGGATGGCATAATTTTGATTGTCATCTGGGCCACTGTGATGGTTTGTACCTGTAAAATTGCATGTCTCTTACTCCTAAACTGGGGATTGTCAGTGGTCTTTGGGCAGGGGGTTTAAGCTGTATCACAGAAGGCTGCTATGAGGATGAAATGAGAAATGATACTTAATTTGTTTATTTCTTGCAGTTTAGAAATTATGACCTCAGTTGTGTTGCTGTGTGTGAAAGTACATGAGAGGAAAAGTTATTTTGGACATAGAGTGGGGAAATAACTGAACTATGGAAACCTGCCCAAAATAAGAGGACATAAGCCTGTGACATTTTTGCAAATGACTCTAAAACCAATGGCTTTGAACAATGTTGTCTTTATTGGTGAGTGACAGCTGGTAAAGCCAGGTGGATATCTGCTAGTTAGGATGGATTTGCCATCACTGCACCATCTCTTTTTAAAAGAGCAATGAAGGAAGAGAGAAGCTAAGTTCAATGTTAGAATTATAATGAATTAGAAATATAATGTTTTACTTTCTCAAAATGATGAACGGAAAAAGTCCTGAGTACGCCAAATGGAAATAGGTAGCCCTGAGATTTGTAGGTGATATATTATGTGTTAAAGAGCTTGCTAATTTATGGTAAATTGTTATGAATAATTATAACTGTCCTAAAAGATTTATTTAATATTTCCCTGGTTCAGTAAAGAATGTTTGCTCACCAATATCCTGACTACTCTTAACAAACCCTACATAAAGACTTTTAGTAGTGTCAATTTATTCTGTCCTCTGTGTATTTATAGCATCAGTAACTGTCTGTTAGAAATTTTATTCTGAAAGACTTGGCTAGTGGAACATAAGACAATCTCTTTAATAATGTAATGGAGGTTCATTGTGTTTAAGTAAGTTTCAATCTGCAGTTCTTTCTGATCTAGGGCTGTTGTGGCAATTTAGCACCTGCCTCTAATCTCACTAATTTTTGCATCATTTCCTGAAGAAATTGAAATGGAAAGAGTAGTAGATGATAAAAAGGAGAGGAAAAGGTTTGGAGTTCCGGTGGCTGCCTGAGTAGGTTCACCCCTTAGCTCTACTTTAAGAACAAAATGGGAAAGTATACTCAGTCTAAAAGTTGAAGAGGAGAGACAGTAAGCACTGCTTTTCCATACTATTTTGACACCTGATGCAAGTGTTCATATTAAGTTTGCTTTGAGGTTAGTTGAAAATATTTTAACACTCAGCACACTTGATTTCTTCTTTTTTAAACTGGGGATAGCCTGGGAACCATCAAGTGCCAAATGCTTTCATCAAAGCCATAAACAAAAGGGGATTCTATAGGAAATCCATTTACTCTCAGGAGGTTTCAACAAAACACATTTTCACTTATTCAAAGTGGAAGAATAAATCTGTAGCTTTCTTTAAAGAGACTTGCTTCATGGCCCTAGGAGGCAGACACAGTACTGAATTTGAAACAAAAGCTGAAACAAAAGCATCCTCACCAGGCTTAGTAAATTGTGGTAATGTTTTATAGGTCTGTAATACATCTGCATTTGAGAGCTATTCAGTTACTGCCCAAACCAGCAACACAGATAGCCTGTGAGGGGAAAAATATATGCTGTGGGGATGTTGATTTTTGATTTAAAAAAGCAACACTGAGTGACTCAGCTTCTCAACTAAAAGAACCATGCTCTGTTAGCTGTGATCACGAGATAGAACATTACTTCTAAAGCAATGGAAATCTTAAACAAACAACCTGGTGCTTTACCTGTATTTAATCTTTCTCATTGCAGATCATCTTTATAAATAAACACACTGGTAATTAACCTTGTCTGACTTTTTAACGAGGACATGGTTGCTGCCACAGGAGAGGCTCGTAGCTCAAACACAGGGCTGATGTTACTGAGTAAATACAGGCAGGGCAAGCTGGCTAGTTCTGGAGGTTGACTCTTGCACCACATAATAACCCTGGATGGCAGCCAGCAGGGAATGTATCTATATGCATCTATCTGTTGTTTTATATCTTGGATAAATGTTTCTATATATATGGCTTTTGGTGGCAGATACTACTGCATGTATTCCTATGGGTATTGAGATGTCAGGAGCTAATCAACTGCCTGTTTACTTAGTGCAAAGTACAGAAATACTTACTTGTGCATATTTTCTGAAAGATTGGGCTATGGCATCTGTTGGAACTCAGTTTTGGAGTAATTCATGGGCCAGCATGGTACTTACTAGATCATTCATGAGCATTCTTCTCATTGTGCTACATCAAAATACTCCACAGAAACATATTTAATCAAATCCATATTGCTACGGTCATTTGACCAGTGATGTGTGGACCTGTAGAATGCTGCAGGAGTACGAACAACAAATTATGGGATAATCAGTGTTCCTCCTCTTCAGTGATAGCATTCACTAATGGAAATTAAAATGTTCTTGCCATATAACACAATCTGAAACAGTGTTAAAAATGAATATGGGAGTTCCCTGGGTTTATTTCCCCTCTATTGTTTAAAAGGTAGAGAAAAATACCTATTTTTGTAAAATGTTGGTTTGTAAAGAATCACGAGAAACCATAATTCTTATCAGTTAAAGTCTGGTTTAGTTGCAGAAAAAACCTCTCTGACAGAAAATTGTTTATTTGTTTAACTATTTAAAAGAGAGACAGTTTGAATCCCCATTGTCCATAGTATATAAAAATGGAAATGAACTGCAAAGTTAGAAGTGCAATTTTGATATATGGAATTACTTTAATATGTATTACATATGACAAAACAAAATTAGTAGCGAGAATTTCTTATTGGTTTTTGGTGGGACGATGTTTTTGTGGTTGGTTCTTGGTTTGGTTTGGTTTGGGTTTGCCTGGTTTGGTTTGTTTTTTCCCTGAAGTTATGATTTCCAGATGTGTGGGATCAACAGTAGTCTTGCTAGGTTTGATGATGTGTTGTGGCTGAAGGCTTGATACTTTAAAGAAGCGTATTGTGCGCTGCAAAGAGAACAGCAAGGAATTGCAGACTGCTGAAAACACTAATACGTAGAGCTCAAAATTCAAGCATACAAAAGTTTCTGAAAATAGCATAGAAATTATTACATTTATTGTAAGGAATATTTCAGGTTGGCAATATTATCAGTGAAGATAATGTATGAAACTTCCATTGCTTCAAAATATGTTATACTCTTAGTTCATTTAGAGGATGTAGGCTGAGTTAGGAGGACAGAATCCTTTTTAATGGATATTGCTTCATTGGAATTCATGATTTCTATTATTTGCTGCTTTGTCTTTAGAGTTTCACCTGCAAATAAAAAACATATGGTTGCAAAAACAAAGAGAACAAAACAAAACAAAAAATTTTAATCCCATGCATGATGGTAATTGGAAGATTTAGCAAGTAGTGTAGACATGTCATACTAGGATTACAATTTGGCTAGCTCCACAGAAAATATTGTAGACATTTTTGGTATAGTTATATTATTCCCTTGAAGGTGTGTTTAGACTTGGTTGTTAAACAGATTCTGTTAATATAGCTTGGCACAGCCCACTTTAAAGTAGGAATAAGCACTGCATTTAGTGTCAGTTCTTGCTCAAAAAAAATTAATGTGGCTTCCTCACAGAAGTCACAGGAACAGCATAAGAAACAGTCTTTCAAAAGGAAATTCCTCTGAGTCTGCAGCCTGGAGCTAGAGAGGTTTGATGAGAATGGAAATAAGAGAAAACAGGAATGTATTAATTGTGTCAGCACTAGACTGAAAAATCTACACTTGCCTTCAAATTAAAATTCAATTTCTTCAAAATGGTAGCAATAAATTATTAAGTGAATAAATGGTTTAATTCTTTCTTTAGCAACAGAAATATTTTGGTATTGACATTGTTTTTGAGGATGGAAAGGAAAAAACATGACTTAATTTTAGCAGTGATAAATAACAAGTCAGGATATGAGTTACCTAAATCACATCTGCAGAGTATTTTCATATACATATTTGGTTGAAAACCATTTCTAAGGGAGGTAATTTCCTTTCCTCACTGTGTGCAATGATGCTATTTCTTGTCATAAAGGAACAGTAGATAAGCAGTGCTCAGAACAGTCCTTGGATTATTGCAGGTAAGCTTCTAAAAGTGCTTAGGTCTTTGTGGTCATTAAAAAAAAAAAAAAGGAAAGAAAGAGAAAAAAAAAGATTTCTCCTTGAAAGAATAGATATAAGGCCCAACTAGTGGTAACTCCCTAACCCTAAATATTTGCCTAGCCCATTCACCCCCACTGAGAATCAGTCCAAATTGTCTATGTAACTTCATCATGATGTCTTGAAAATCTCATAGACTGTGATGCATTGAATCTTCCGTCTCTTAGTAGCTGAATGCTAATTGCATGCACTTCTGGATTTTGGGCTATTCAGTGGATTTCACTGAAGCCTTGAAGTCATGCACCTTGGCGTGGTTGTGTAGTAAGAGTAGTTGATTCTTGAGCTGTGAAACTACACACACACACACACACACACACACACATATCAAGGAAAGTAGGCAGTCATTCCTACATGGGGAAAGGGAAGCTGGAGTCACTTCAGTTTCATAAGCCAAATTCATGGGCAAATCATGTGAAATACAGCTAATTCACACAGTGACAACTTCCTAAACGTTTATACCCTCTTTGTCCCTCTCCTCCCTTCCAATCCTCCTCCTTCCCCAAATGAAGGAGGTTCTGATGGAGTGATTTGTAAATCATGTGGGTAGAAGAGGATGCGGAAGACAAGATAGTTCAGAGCATTGAGTGTAGACCCGATGGTGTCCTATTTAGATTCAAATCTGCTACATTTTTAAGTATACTTGCCACCCGTGTAAAAGGGAGGACATATGCAACAAACATTCCTTATTGCCCATACATTTGTGCCTATGTTAAAATCTGGATACCTTGCTGACTTAGACATTCTTAAAAAATGATATATACTACTGCTGTCTCTAATGCTTTTCTTACCATAAGAAATGTCTTAGACTTTCTATGCTGTCATCTCTATTAATTGATTTTTTTAGCCTTATTAAAAGTTCATGACTACTGTTTAGAAGAATACAAAATTGTTCCTCTAGAAGATAATTATTGTCATGGCTTAACTGACATTCATGTGTAGACCTTTGTTTTTATAGATAGTCCTCCTAAACTTGGTGGTAAACAAGGAAGAATACCAACCATAAGGCAGGCTTTACTATGTGTTAGCAACTTTCTTTGTCTCAAATAATTTCATGTTTTTTCCACACAATATTTTAAATATATATCTTGATTTTAAATGCACTTTTCTCTTGGACAGATATTGTTTCATTCTTAATACAGCAGATGCTCAACTAAATTTTGAGCTTCTTGCCATAGTAAATTAAAGAATAAATCTACAACAAAATGTAAGATCACTCTTGTGACTGAAAGTTTTATTAATAAGATGATATGAGAAGAATCTTGGAATCCAGAGCAATAGACTGCTAGGTTTCCTGCTCCCTGTGGACAAGAAAGATATATAAATCTTAAAAAAATAAATTCTTTACATTCTTGAGACTAAGTTGAAAACACTAGTTTATATTCAGGCCTGTTTGGGCTTTTACTGATCAAATTACTTTTGCATACAATATCCTGTGAATACATAGCCAGTAGGCTTTTCTCAGTCTGATACATGCTACTGCTACCAGTGTCCCATAACTTTATCAATACAACTTATTAACAACAATCAGATCAGCTGTGTGCAGCAGTAAATAAATGAACAAATATTTATTATATATATAAATATTTCATAACTACACATGGAAATAAATACTGAAAGCTCTTTGAACATTATGGGCATTCTGTATTTATTATGGGCATTCTGTATTTATTATGGGCATTCTGTATTTCTGTGGAGTTGCATTCTCTGACAGGTTCAACATTAAATACACCTATAAAAACTAGTGGTAATACAAATAACTGTGATCAGTTCTAATAATCAGACTCTTTCACAATAATTTCAGGTGTTCTCTATTCTCAGTTGTAAATTCAGCTCATGTAAAATGTCACACTTCTGTCACATTCTATCATCTTGCATTTGCAGCAGCAGAAGATTTGAATTGGATTCTTAGCAGGCCATATTTTAAATGGAGAAATATTCATATAATAACATTGCAACTAAGTTCCTGGAAAACTCTACATTGGACTATGAACAACTTCCAAGAAAAAACTATTGACCTTTCATTCAATGCAATATGAATGTTGAATATGCCCAAGAACTAAAATTGCGATGTTCTTAATAACAAAACACTTAAATGCAAAGCACTTCTACATCCAAAGGGCACTTTTAAATGGATACTTAAGCACAATTTTGGCTAATGATTGTCAAGGTAGTGTAGCAATGATTTTCAAAGAATACAGTCAATAGAGGTCAAAAACCCGCAAACCGATGCACACACACTCCCGTACATACAGACCCCTCCCAAAAATGAATCTCAGGCAAGACATTTCATTTCTGTAGAGTTTGTATCCAGTTTAGTATCACATCAATCATGGTAAACATATACAATAAGAAATGTGAATAGACACACCTATGCTAAAGCACTTTATGGAAACAGCCTGATAGTGACTTCTCAGTTAAGCTACCTTTTTTTTTTTTTTTTAAAGAGGTTTTTTTGGGAAGACTTCTTCCTTGCTGCACATCCCCAGCCATGCTGTGCTCACTTCAGAGTAAAGAGGATCAGCTTCTGAAGTGTACAAGTATGTGATCTGTGAATGCAGCTTTGCAAAACTTTGTGGATGAGGCTGAAAATTATGGGACTGCTACTGCAATTAGTGCTTGCACAGCTGGGAAGAGATTTCTTGTCTCACTCTGCATGTATTCATAATAAATGGTCTGAACAGATAATCAAAAGCATTCTTGCTTTGGTTGAAGAATGGAGCAGTTTAAAATTACTGTGAGAAAGATAATGAAATCTTTTACCTACATCTCTGGTAACTTCCTTTCAGTTATCAAGGGGGCTATGAGCTATGCCTTCCTTCCATAAATTGGGTGATTAAATGTAATCTGAATAATGCAGATGCACAATATAGACTTTTCTGAACAATTTTAAATCATAATGAGAATTATTTGTTTGGTTTTTTCACTGTATCTTTTTAACAGTGTAAATATTGCAGTAGAAATCATCTGTGTGTTGCACACCCTATACAATTTCTTGGGGTGAATGGGATTGTGATACTTATCATCTTATGACTGCTCTGTCTGGTGGTAGAGTGGCCAATGCCATCACAGCCCTTTTGTAGGTACAATAAGCAGTGTAAATAATCATCAAAAATAGCCCATGCAAAAAGGAAAATACATCTTTTTTTTCCCCAACCAAAGGTTTATGAAGTAGTAAGGTATTTATACCTTACATGACATGCTTTACTTCTTCCTGCCTTCACATTTATCCTTCTGTTCCCTCATATTTTGTGTTTATTTCTTTTGGGTGGACAGGATCTTGGGATAATAATGTTATTCTTGATTTTATAAACAAAACCAACCAAGCAAACCTCTATGTCTTGCACCAAGTCTGGTCAAGTTCCTGCTCAAAGTGCTCATAGTATGCAGCTTCTGCTATTTCTTCCCTTGCTGTCATGGTTTAAGGCGAGACACTGTTTTCCCCCTACTAATTATTGAAATAATGATTGCTTAGGTGAATAGTCCATTACCTGGGTAAATACATATGAATTGGGACCCTGTAGACTTCTGGCCTTGTACTTTGCCTCATTGCCCAGATAATACATATGCATTCATTTTGTGAAAACTAAAGGTGGCTATGTGGCATATTTCTTTGTGGGCTGTTTGAGCACAACTTGTTGCTCTCAAATTCATATTTGTTGACACTTTTGAACATGTTTACAACATTAGATATCTATAGTTTCATACAAGCTTGCACATTTTGAACACTTAATTGGAATTGGATAAGGCTCAAGTCTGGTTTAAAATGCTTATTTTATCAGGTTTTTTGTAAATAATCTTCAATGTGTATTTGTTCTTAAAGCCTATTCTTTAAACAAAGATCCTTTATAGCTTAGTCATTCATGATGGAAAGAAAAGATTAAAAGGCTACAGAGAAGAAAGTGCTTGACTTTGTGGTCAAAGTGTTGGATGGAGTCTCAGGAAATCTGGAGTCTTGGCTGGGCCACAGACTTTCTCTATGGACCTTTTATCTTGGTTCCTTCTTCTGTAAAATGGAGGTAAGAATATTACTCTGTCACAAGACCTGGTGGGAATTACTTTTGATAGCAAAGAAATAGTGAGTGGTTTTAATGGTAGAGAAAAAAGACTTCATGGTAAATAACTGAACATGGAAGGTTATGCAATTGAAGTTTGAAATCAGTAGCTTAACAAAGCATTTGTCCAACTCAGGCATGTATTTGCACATGGCCTGTAGCTGCAGCATGTAAAAATAAAGACAATGACCCTAATTTGAGTTTTTTATTAACCATATGGCTTAAAAAGATGAAAAAATGATAACTATTTTGTATCCCTAGCTAGTACTATTAATGAGTTGCCACACAATTAGTGCTCTTTGTACTTTAATCACAGCTAGGGTACTTAGGAAAATTCGCTACTTGGCTACTCTGTTCTTTTCTTTCTGTTCCTGGCTGATATTCCTGAATCAGAGCTAAAAATAAACTACTGTTTTAGAAATATTAAATGGTTTTAAGCAATGTGAAAGCACTGCTACAGTATCCAGAACATTACAGTAATTTGGAGAGGAGGATTTCAAAGTATCAAGGGAATAAAGGCACAGGGACCTTACAAACAAGAAATAGGTTTGTTTCTGGTTCAGATCAGTTTTGAAGGCATTGTCATTCAAGCAGGACAATGTGATATGGTAATAATGGTAGTATGGTCAACATAATTGGTGGGGGTGGTAGCTCATTTTCTTCTTAGACATGAAATAAAGTCAGAACTGAATGGTGGTTTTATATGATGATGTACAATTATTTTAAAATTAAAAGTAGACTGCTATATCAATACAAATCTAGAGATTCCAGATGCACATGGGTAGCTTTGAGTCAGTCACTCAAAGCACAGTAAAGCTGAAAAGTGAGCTTTCTGGGGTGGCTCAGGCCTTTGTTGAGAGTCCAAGCTACAGCCACACTGCAATCAGGAAACTAACATTAGCTCAGACAGGATGCATGAGTCAAGGATATTGAAAGGAGATGAAAAACGTGGTATTCGGGCATCTGCTACTCACCAGTTGCTGGGCACTGTTTGTGGTTCGTGCTGCTGATTGGAATGTACTGGAAAGGAAACAAAAATAGTTTAAATTGGGTTAACAGCTAACATCTGTCATGTGACTTACTGAAAGAGAGAACTGTTTAACTGCAAAGACATGACCAGGATGGACAGTAAGGGAACAGCACATAGCAGTATGTTTCCCTTTTTCACTTTTCCTCTTCCCCGAGTTCCCCTGATCCCATTTATCTCAGGTGATAAGGTTTACCACCCTAAAATATTAAGTATAACCTGAAAATCAAAGCATATATGGTTCAAAAGCTGCATGTTTTGTTATTTTCTTTATAATTGATTGTATTCTCAATTTAGACCTAGAATTTGTAGGTATTTGAAACAGACAAAATAATATGGTCTACCTGGCACTTTCAAGGAGCAAGGAGTTTTCAAACTTTGAGTGAATGTTTAGCTCCATGACATATTTAACTCACTTAAATCCTTTTGGATATATTGGATAATTGTATGCAATGATAAGCTGAAACTCTGAATACACTGCAGCTTGTCTCTTGATATTGAAAAGACTGATGCAGTGGTGGAATAAGTTTTTTGTTGCCACTGAAGTTTGTTCTCCATAGGAGACAGATTTCAGAAGTTTCCAAAATAGCTTGGAAAAAGAGTGAAGTAAAACTATAAAGTAAAACTGTCAGTTATTTTAAGACATACTGCATGCATTTTTCTGAAACAAGTCCTTGTGTTTGCTATCCTGCAATGCTCAGTTCCCTGGCTTTTATTTTCTAAAACCTAAAGCTATTTATAGTTTGTATTGTGAATTGTAGCATTTCCTCATGCTTTACCTTTTTCTTCCTTAAAACAGAGTAAATAAAAAACATTGCATCCATTTATTTGGTCAACAAAATTTGAGTCTGGAGGGTAGAATTCACTGACTGGATGTACATGGAGGCAATTTGAATCCATTCTTATATATTATCTTGAATTTATGTGCTCTCAGTTTCTCTGAGCACTTTAGCCTATTGTTTATGCAAAAAAAAAAAGGCTCATTTAACCTTCGTGTTAGCACAGTGTAATGGACTTGTCTTTCAAACACTGATCAGCAATGGAGGTTAACTTTGATCTCCCTAACAATCTTGTTATTTTTATCTTTTGAACAAATTCATCAATTTTATTGATAAATTCCCTGACTGGGCACATCACATTAACACAGTTGGGGATTGCTTTAATTAGAGTTGAATTAAGGCAAACAAAACATCACAAATATAATTTTTTAAAAACCTAACTGCAACAGCTGTGGAACTTTTAGCAGAGTCACATTTATGTTTATCTCAAAATAAAAACCTAATAGTATGTATTTGTTACTTATTGCACATCTCAAATTGAAGTATTTTCTTTGCCTTATAAGGTGGATCTTATCCAATAACATCTGACACTTTACTTAACTAGGTTGGTGCAGCCAAAGGGTGTTGCCAAGTTACAATTAGGACATCTAAGGTTCAGAATATTTATTGTAGTGCAGCTCAGTTACGTGAAAACAATTTTGAAATTATGTGACTGTGACTGTTTTATAGTGCCGTTTTACATTGGGTAGTAGCTGTTTTTCTTTGAAGACTTCTAATGTTTCCTTCTCATTTCTTCCAAAGCATTTTTTAAAGCACCCGAACACCCAATCCTACAAATGAATAAACATGGAAATGTGTAAAACATTAACCCCTGCAGCTCTTTCAATAATGTAGTAATTTGGGAGACACTTCAAGCTTCTGGAAGGCTTTCCATCTGATTTGTAGGTATTGACAGTTGTTGCTATAATCTGTAAGTAATTTGCTGAATCTAAATATGTTTCAGAATGACCCAGCCTCTGGCCATGTCAGGGTGGTGTCTGGTGCACATGAGGCATGAAGGCAAAAGCAGTATATTCAGTTCAGCTGCAAGTCCCTCCAGTCAGTGAGAGGAGTTTGTTAACACTCCCTCCAACAGTGCAGTGGGCTGTGTATACCAGCTGGCAATCAGTGGGCAGCAGCATTTCCTCCCCATGCTTTTTTCATTTTGAATATTTTTCAAACCCCTATTTTAAATAATCCTATTTAGTGGCTGAATGAAAATCCTGTAGTCTCTTAAACACACAGCTGACAGCTGAGTCATTGTGGCTTTTGTTTCAGAAAATGAGAACACTCATAAGTAGAAGAAGTTCTGAAATGAGGATGAAATTCAAGTCTTCTCTGCTCCTGCGGAAGAGTAAATTAGTGTAATGTAATTCAGTAACTGGTTATAGGTGTTAGGAAGCCTTTTTTTCAGTTAGTTCACAGCTTAAAATAGTAATTATGGCTACTTCACAGTTTTTCTGTGCAGATGATGGCCCCTTGGCTGAAAAGCCTGCAGACCAGCAGAATACACTGTCCTTGGTTGGGTCTTAGACCACACTTTGTTAAATCTACAGCCAGAGCAGTGGTCCGTAAGGCTGTGCTAGAACTTGGGCTAAGACTTTTAGGCCTGAGACTTTGAAGTGTGTTTTCTTTTAAATTGTTAGTTTAATTTTTGCTCACTGTTTTGAAGGGTACTTGTAAAATTTTCTTCTGTTACATCTATGAACAGCTGTACCTCAAAATTTACTTTTGACCTGCTATTTCTCTAGAAGTCCTTGGGATAACAAGTTGTGCTGGTTTAAAGGTAAACCCGCAGGAGAAATGAACTCAACACAAAAGAGATTATAAGTGAGAGTTACAATTTAAAAAAAAAAAATTACAATAGATGCAATGATACAAAGAGAAATAGGTTTTAACCTATAAACCCCAGAAGTATAACCCAGCACCCTGGGGCACAAACACAATGGTGTTTGTTGGCCCCTGTGCTGAGCCCCACGTGTTCCCCCTGAATCCAAAGTAAAAAGAAGGGAAAGAAAAACCTGTTGGTGCAGGTGATGTTCACAGTCTGGTTAAGAGTGGTGATCGCAGTCCTACAGACATTCTGATCTTCCTCTGGATGCGATGAATGGTCCAGCAAGTCCCAAAACCCCCAAGATTATATCCCCTCAGGTCCAGGTGGGACCTCCCCCAGGGCAGGGTGATTATACAACGGGTGATATCACTCTGTGGTTCATACGGTATTTTGGAATCATTGATGGCCCGTTAGCAGACATGGCACCTCAGGCTGGGTGAGGAGGTGCTGACAACTTCCTGGAAAGGAGTTATCACAGCTCTTATCTCACAGGCTTCTTTAACACCCAGCTCACAGACTGAGGGGTCGGGTGTGCCTTGGGCAGCTGCTGCANCATGTCTCAGTGGATCTGTTCAGGTGTGTTGAGAACACTTTGTATCAGCTATTTTAGCTGATCATTAATATGTGTTTTATTTATTGTTATAGACCCTTTCTGAGTTCCCCGTCAGCCTCTGATTTAGAAATACAATATTTTTGTTTGCCTATTTTTGTTTTGAAAAGGCTGAAGGTAATGGTTCTGTCAAACAGACTAGGCAAAATATGAGAGTGAATGCTTACAAAGGAAAAAAAAAGAACTGAATATCTGGATTCCAAAGTGCCACTGCAGTGATTAAAAAATAAAACATAAAACTCAAGCCCTTCATTTGATCTGAAACATGAATACAAGTTCATTTTGAGTTTGCAAAGTTGAGAACACTGGCATCCTTCAAACCTCTTTGGAAAAGCAGCCAATTCAAACTTCCTGAGAATGAAGTTTGTGGGAAGTGGCTTAACATCTTAGAAAAGTGTTTTGAACTCCAGACAAAATAAGGTAGTATGCTTAGCAAAGGAAACTACAAATTGTGAAACATTTGGTGTATGGTTTGACTTATGCTACTGTTACTGTAATGTATGCAGCTCTTGAAAATATTCTCATCATGTCTCCTTAAAAGAATCTTTATTTTTTCTCTCCTTTTTTTTTTCTTCTGTGCAAATAAGGAAATGGGTAAGAACTTTCAAACATTGCAATCAAACATTCATCCTTAGACTCTTTTGAACAAAGTACACTTTAACCTGACTAATATAAATTTGAGAAGAAAAGGGAAGAAACCCCCTTACAACCATGTCCTTGGAACCTTAACACAAAACTACATAAAGGCCCACTGTATAAAATATGCTCTACAGGGACAAGTGAAGTACATGAACCAGAGTGGGACAGGCCTGAAAAGTAATTTTTACTTCAGACAAGCATCAAGTTAGCAGTCAGGGTGCCATCAATCAGGTGAAATTCTGTGTCAGAAGGGGAACTTAGGATTCTGTCTGTGTTCTGGTACTGCAATCCCAAACAGGGGTTGAGCTCAGAAAATTCAAATGATGTTATGTTGTCTTTGCCATCTTACAAACCATTACCCTTTTACTGTGTCACTCAGCGGATGTCACTCAATGAATGTTGTAACTGAGTCAAGTAACCCTAAAAAGCAAGAATAGCTGGACTTAGGTCTCTTTCCCATTTTTGAAATCTTGCCCTTTAAATTTATTTTATTATTTTATTTTATGTTTTTTTTCAAGGCTTGTCTTAGATTTCCAGTGGTCTAAATTATATGAGCAGTAGGTTGTAAACAGATCAAGGATGTTCTGCTGTTAAGCTGTAGGTGATATGCTCAGCTGTAGAGGTGATATGTTGATATATGTGCTGTGTAAAGGCAGGCTGTCTGCACATGAGAAATTGTTAAATATCTCCTCAACTTACTCAGAGTGAATGTAGAATTAGATTTCAGAACCTTTCTCTTTTCTTCTGGAAAGAATTATGTGGTTACTATTTAATGTTTTACAAAAAAAAATATGGAAATAGATTTCCTGCTTTTTATTCCAAAACTAAACATTGCTAAAAGTGCTAGACTTCATTTTTCCATGTGCACCTGTGGATGTGCACAAATGTATCATGTATAGATAATGTCTGTAAGGTTGGAAAGGTATTTATTTTTGAAGTGCACCTTGATTTATGGAGTTCATTAGCAAGGACCAATACATATTGTCATGAGTTAACTTCTCTGTGAATGAAACTTTTCGATTTGCCTGAAGTGTAGGGGTGGTATATTAGCAAGCCCCCAAGCCTGGAAGTCTATCTGTTCAGAAAAGAAAGCAGTGAAAGATATAGAGAAAACAAAAATTTCTACTTATGCCTTCTTGAAGTTCCTTCTGCTATCAATTCTGTGTTCTATGTTTCTCTTGTGTCCTGGTTCAGAAGTAAAATCTACCTTCCTAGTAGTGTGTTTGATATTTAAAGCTGGAAAAAACCATTTTCTGAACTGCTTTTAATCTTGCGCGTCTAGCTATAAAAGCCTCTAAAAGTGATGGTTAGAAAGAAGCATGTAATAAATTATAGGAATATTAATATTCAGGGCCCACTGTAGGTACCATGAAAGCAGCTTTGTGCATTGGCTGTATCAAAAGGTATACCAGCCAAATTATGTAAGGAAATTCAAATGTTTCTAGATTTTTGAAGATTTCTGGTTGTTTATTTGTTGTTTTTCAAATGTTATTTGAGTAGTTAGTGGAGTTACTGCCTTTTTTGCAGGCTTTTCTATACTGCAGAAGATGTAGTTTTTTCAGAAAATATAAAAGAGAGCAGAAAACAAAATTCTGATACACTTCCTGTTATCCACAGGTAATGGCAGGCTCTTGGGTGACAGCAGAGGCATACCGAACTCTCAGGTAAATGAAGAAAGGTCTCTACTACAGCAAACAAGAATCCTCTGCTAAAGTGGGGAACAGGATGTGAGCAGCATGCTAAACAGCCATCCATATTGTGTTTACTTCAGAATCAAATCTCTGCAACAGTTTTGATTTGTCATTTCAATAAATCTAGGAGATTCTGGGAGAAGAGTGGCTGGAAATCTGCCCAGGAGAAAAGGGCCTCGAGGTACTGGCCAACAACAGCTGAACATGAGCCAGCAGTGTGCCCAGGTGGTCAAGAACACAATAGTGTGTCCAGCAGGACTAAGGAAGAGATCATCCTCCTGTACTTGGCACTGGTAAGGCCACACTTCAAATCCTCTGTCCAGTTTTGGGCCCCTCAATTCAGGAAGGACATTGAGGGCTGGAGCATGTCCAGAAAATGGCAATGGAACTGGTGAAGGGTCTGAAGAGTAAGTCATAGGAGAAGCGGTACTGGAGCAGGTCCAGAGAAGAGCAATGAGGCTGGTGAAAGGACTTGAGCACAAGTCCTAGGAGGAAAGGCTGAGAGATCTGGGGCTGTTTAGCCTGGAGAAAAGGTGGATCAAGGAAAACCTTATCACTCTCTACAACTTCTTGAAAGGAGTTTGTAGAAATGTGTAGGTTAGTCTCTTCTCCCAGGCAACTAGCAATAGGACAGGAGAAAATGAGCTCATGTTGTGGCAGTGGAGGTACAGGTTGGACATCAAGAAGAATTTCTTGATGGAGAAAGCAGTTAGGCATTGGAAAGGGCTGCCTGGAGAAGTGGTGGAGGCACCATTCCTAAAAGTGTTCAAGAAATCACTGGACATGGCAATTAGTGCTAGGGTTTAGTTGGCATCATGGTGTTTGGTCAAAGATTGGAATTTGTACTCTTGGGAGTCTTGTCCAACATTAGTGATTCTATGATTCTTTAAAACCTCAGTTCTTTCTTGTTTCTGCATTCAGAGCTGTTCAGGAGAGTGATTTTTTAATTTTTTTCCTACCACTTTATTGTTACCATCTTCACTGGAAATGCAATACCATTGCATAGAAAGAAATCAGATAATAGTCATTTGTACTCTATTGTTTAATGGATGTAAAGGGAAGATTTATTATTGTTTTTATAACTCCCACCACAAAAGTTCTTGAAAGGAAAGCCCTTTCCAGCAGGTCCTCTACTTAAAACTATATGAGTATGTTCTGTTGCTTTTCAAGTAACAGAATTTATGAGGCTTTGAGTGTGATGAGGCTTTATTGGAATGATATCAAAAGGTTCTGTGACTTTGTTTGGTTTTCATACATGGTGCAAAGGCCCTTCATGGCTATGGAGCAAGGGACTGTAGCACTCCCAGCTGTAGCAGGAGATCAGAGGGTCTCATCAACGCACAGTAGATTGGTTGTTTTCTGTTGTTTGACTGATTCTTAATAGCAAAGAAGTTATATTGAAATCAAGATTTTTCAAAATCAGAGGTTCATTTTGGCTGGAGCCACAAGGGAGTACAGAAGCTCAACTAAGAGCTGAGGAAGACTTTAAGAAAAAAATCCAAATGGATATTCTAACTTGTCATTTTAGGTTTTAGAAAATGCATCTGGCACTATGTTTGTATTGAATGGGATACTTGTTTTTCCTCCTCTTCTTACATCAAGAGGCACAGTGTTTAACATAAGATGTGGTAGGTGCAGCTTCACTCTTATCAAGATCTCTCACATAAGGGAAATAGCTTCATGTTTGTCATGTTTCTGTTGTAAGAGACGAAACCTTTTCATTAGTCTTTCTTTTCAGTATCTGCTTTCCCTCCCACAGTACTTTTCAGTGATGAGGGAAATGGATCTTGGGATTTGTGTGTACATGCAGAGCATTTTTAGTGCCTCGGGAGCAATGAACTGGTCTGTTCTAGCCTAGGCCTATACCTCCCAGAAAAGTATGACTTCCCATGGAACTAATTCAGCATTTCAAAAAAATGCCTGTGAATTCAAAGACTGAGTAAGAATCCAGTAATTCCAAATCACATAGATCTGAGCAAAAGCTGGTTGTGTGGGTGAGGTATGAAGCTTTGTTTGATGTGCTTCCATCGTTCCTGCCTCGATGTGTCTGGCATTGAATATACTTTCTGTGCCACTCTTCAACCTCCTTCCAGCCCTGACAGTCACTGTTACGTGCCTGCTCACACCTGCCTGACCAGTGGTTGCTGTGCAAGAGGAAGCCCCTAGGGCTGCTGATAGCAAATCTTGCCTTCTTTTCTGCTAGTAAGGAGAGCTAGGAAAGAAGACACTAAACTGACATCCTTCCTTAGGAGTTGTAGCATTACCCAGCCCTTAACAAAGACTTAACCGTTACATGTGGGTCACAAAATGCAGTTTGTAATTTCATTTTGGACACTGAGGATTCTCTCACCAAAATCTGTCCTGTTGTAGGCAGTGAAGTAAAAGTTCAGAGTTGCATTTTTAGCCCAAAAACCCAAATGAGATGGCAAATGGCCAAGGAAAGAAGAGGAAAAAGGGAACATTGTTAAAAGCTAAAGTTTTTTAATGCAACCTTTTAATGTGAGAATAATAAACATTTATTATCCTGTCTGACACATGTTCACAGTGGGAAGGTATTTTTCTGTCTACGAAGATGGGAGGCAGACATTAATAACACTTGTAAAAAGTGAGTAGGTGTATCTGCTAACATGTGAAATACCTCTGTGTATGTGGATTCTAATGAAAGAAACACTTTCCATTTATATATATACACATGATAGAAAATGTCTGTGATAAAATTTTGTTCTCTTACATGTCTCATCTTAACATTGTTTTGTGTTCAGTTGCTAATAGGTAAGTAAAAACCAACTGTAAATTTAACATACGTGTCAATTATTATGTTATTGATTTCTGTCAGATTATAGACATTTCTTCTATTTTCATGTACTTCCCCAGGAAAGTAATTCTTTTCCCATAGGGCAATTATTTTCCTATGTGTGTGATCTCCTGATCTTCACTTGTCATGGGGCATTCTAAAGCAATGTAGGCAGTTCTCAGTGTGACAAGGAGCAGCCCTTTCTCTTTTGATGGCTTTTTGACTGAACTTAGAAGGAACAGTGACTTTTTTCAGTCATTTTTAATAAAGTTTGGGATGGGGAGAACCTAAAGATTGTGAAAGCACCTCATTACAAGTTATCAATCCTGTGATGCTTATCTTATGTGATATGCTGTGGTACGGTGGATGTTCAATAGTACTACATTTTTTCCCATTTCCCTGTTTAAAACAAATTAATACTTCAAAAATAAAGCCATCATGGCTAACTCTGTAGAATTACAATGACAGAAGCCACAGATCACTAGAGCAGCAGAGAGCAGCAGTTATATGTATGGGTAGACGTTTTAGAGCAAGGTCTAAGGTCTCTGGCTCAGAAACATTCCTCATCAGTTTCCAGAAGAAAATTTTGGGGTTTACATGTAGATTAAACTTTGGTACAAACTTTCATCTTTCTGCTACTTTTGCTGTGTCAGCTGCAGTACCAGTGATGACATTTAATTTTTTTATGTTGTCCAGCAGAAGACAACTAAGCAGGTGCAGTTCTGCGCAGTAACCAATAGATTTCTCTTGAATTTGTTTCTCGATGCTTGCAAAGAACATCATGAAAATAATTCTGTTGAGGATCAGAGAGTAGTGATGTCACTGTCAGTGTTTTGATGGATGAACCTTCCCATATTAATTTATTCTCCCCCACCCCCTTTTGCAACCAGAATAGATTTAATTTGAAAAAACGTGTAGTGTTAAAAGCATTATGTATAATATGTTTCTCTGTGAAGGAAACATTTGTTTAGTGATTTCCATGGGGTCTATTTTTTGTTTAGTCTAATATTCTCTGTCTCTGTAATGTGTATAGTCAAAATGTTCTCTTTCACTCTTTTTTATACTTGGTCTCTGACTGTTGAGCACCTAGAGTTGAGAAAGGTGTACCAGAATGGATTTCTACAATTTTTTAATCGTCCCATAATACAGAATTGTTTCACTGGACCTGCTCAAATCCACAAAACCTCTCCAATGGAAAAGTATGTCCCTTACTACAGCCCATGTGTACTGGCTATGACTACCCTGCTTTTTCTCCTAACTATATTAGTTTTCTTGGCTTGGCCTTCCCTTATGTTAGAAACTTTGTTATAGAGGGAGGTATTTTAAGAAATAAACCCAGAAATAGCATCAGTTCCCAAAAATCCTAGTGAGGCTGTGTGGGAAAGGACAATGAACTGCCAACAAAAATACTGTTTGAAAGGATGGCACTCACAAAGGTCTGAAATATCAGTCTGTAGCAAGACTTATAAACTAAGTCTTTATATGATAACTTCTTTTGGTACTTCATTGTAACTACCAGTCCTGAAGGGCCAGTTTCATCCAGCTTTAGTCTCATTTTAATAACCTGGGCTTTGTATTTCAATAAGCGTGGATATTTAAAAAAAAAAAAGGGAACTGCTGTTACAATAATCACTCTCTTGCAACTGCTCATGGTTTTTTCCTTTCAACAAACAATGACCTCCCTTCATCTTACCTCCTTCTGTACAAAGTTATCACATTGTTCAGTATGTTATTGAGAATGGAATTAATATGAAATAATACATATATTCATGGTATAGTTCTGTATCTATCAAAACTAGGAATTGATTAGCTATATTTATAAAAGGGACTTCGGGATAAAATGTTAGAATTCTCTTCCTTAGTACTCTCTTGTGGACAGCTAATCAGAATAGCAAGAATACCAAGAATACCTACACAGCCAAGCCTACCATGCCACAGGGGATAGCCTGGGATGGAACAGTCTGTACTGGCTCTCTAGAGGACTGTTGCCTTGTCTCTTCCAAATCCATTCACCAGACCTAAATTTTTAAGCCAAATAGCATTTGGAATATTAGTGTTTAATTGCCACTTATTTTACTAACAATGCATAGAAAGGCAGTACCTATGTTGAAGAGCTGCTCTGTGCTCACCTAGTTTTTTGACACCAAAACTGCTTTTCTAAGCCCTCTACTTTTCCCTAAGTAAAACAGAAATTAACTTAAAAACCTGTAGTAGCACTTGCACCATAGATGCATATTCCAGAGAGCCCAAAAGATGCTCACTTTGATATTCATAAGTAACTGATTTCTCAGGTATGCTTACCTGGAGGAATGCATAGGATTATATGAAGTGTTCTTGCTAACAGAATATTTGCTTTACAGATTTATACAAACCCCTACCCTTCTTTTCCTATGTTGAGGAGGAAACAGGCAGAAGAAATCTGCACCTGACTTGCATTATTCTGATTTCTAAACAAGAAAGACTAATTTGCGTCGTCTTTGAAAACTCCAGTTACTTCCAGTGACTCAAAGCAATGGTAACCTGACCCACTACAACAGTCTTAATTTCTGTCAGGTAAGTAATTTTTCTTGTTGAATTGGTCCCATTTATTTTTTCTAGCTTTGCCAACTTCACCAGTGGAAATGGAACTTCAGAACTGGGATAAACATACTTATGTTTAAAGTACAATATTTTTATCAGATATGGCTGCATCTTCGAAGAATGATGGAAGCCATATTAAACATAAAATACACTTTTCATATATTTTTTGCATTATGTGATAAAACTGCGTCATTAGTAATTATAGAAATGTCATTAAATTCAACTTTTCTGTTTTCTTGGTTTATTACATATTATTAAAATAGAAAAGAGGAAGAAGGATAATTCTATTTGAAAAAAATAACAAAATCAAACCAATTATAGACTCTCTCTAATGTGTCATAATTATTTTAATTTAAAACATTTATAATAACTTGTAAGTAATTTTCAAAGCTACGTAAAAGAGATGTTGCTGTTAAGGAATTGTTTTTTAGAAGTCTCAGAAATAGGATAAGCTTATCTACTATACCTACAGCACATGAAAAAAGTTTCCCCTGGTATGAACACAGGTTCTTCTCTGGGCAAGTTCTGCTCCATTCCTAACTGTTATCTTTACATCTGTGCCCCATCTCCTATGTGCCCATTTATCATTCCAAATAATCATATTACTGATCTTATTCAAGCTCAGTGAGCAGTGGTATAATGTTGCTCCATGGATAAGCCCTAGGAAACAGTCTCACTAAGAGTGACTTGACAAGTGCATTTAATCTCAGGAATTAGGTCCAGGACACAGTACTCTGAGATGGCTACCAGCTGAAGAAGGGATCATATTTCTTGCTCTTCCTTTTCAGATCACAGAATCATTAAGGTTGAAAAAGACCTCCAAGATCACTGAGTCCAGCCTTTGACTGAACACCACTATGCCAATTAAACCAGAGCCAGTGCCACATCCTGTCATTTCTTGAGCAGTTCCAGGGATGGTGACTCCACCAATTCCATGGACAGCCAATGCTTGACAACCTGGTCCATGAAGAAATTCTTCCTGGTATGGTACAAAGTCTTGTCTTTCTTGTTATCTTTCAAAAATGAGAGGGTTTACTCAGCATATACCTTGTTCTTGTCTCTACAGCTAGTACAGTAAAAAGTGTTGGCACACCACTGAATATTTTATGCCACATGTAAATATTCATATTGTCACACTTCTCATCTAGTCCATAGCTGAAAGAAAATATATAAGTGAAGAGCAACAACAAAGGTAAGACAGAAGTGAGGTTGACAAATGTGTGGGGAAAAAAAACCTGAAAAAGCCCCACTGTAGAAGTGGTGTTCATTGAAAATCTTGAACAAGTGTTGACAATAGCCGGTATTCTGTCTCGTAATAAAGTTGATAAAATTTAGAATGCTGGTGTCTAAGTACTGCATCTAGCCCCTTCTTTCCTGTCATGTCCCCACCCAGACTCCAGTTTCTCTAGGCTACCTGCCACTTTTCACATCCAGAAAATTTCCGCAGACAATAGGTTGTCCATTGTTGCTTTGCTCAGAGATTAAAAATAAAAACCAAATAGATTTTTAAAAAGCTGAAAAAGCATAAAGTTGAAAAAAGATACCTTAAACTATACTGCTCAAACACAAGCAAGTCTGAGAAATTATTGCCTCAAAAATAATGCTTAATTTTTGTAAATGGGTTAGTCTAGCTTCTAGTTCACTGAATCACAGAAACTACCATTCCTCTGTGGGCCATTACTAAGTCTGAATTTGATAAGGAAACTAGCAATAAATTTCTCAACTACGGGAGAGGATTTATATAATGTTTTCTCCATCAGTATCTTATACCTCTAGAGAACCCTGAACCATAAGCTACAGTACACCCAAGTCCTGAAATTACAATGCACAGAGAGTAGGACCCCTCTCTCCAAAAGAGATTGTCTAGGAAAGTTAAAAATTGCAGAGTCGAGCAATGTTTCTCTATGGAAAGCATTCACATATGAGAAGGCAAGCCAAACAGGGAAAAGATTTCTTTCCAGCTCCTGTTGTTCATTCCAACTCACTATCATTATTGTGCCTTTGTGGGAAAGGGTCACTTATTTTTGCTTTCTTACTAGAGCTATTTTCCTTATTCACTTTTCCAATTAGAAAAAGGAACAAACAGACCCTTTATCCTGCTACCCTTGTGACACAGCATTTGAACCTGTCAGTCTGGAGTTCAGGAGAGCAATTTGTTGTGAGCATGAGGAAGGAAAAGAGCAGTACATGCCACCAGGCCCCAGGAAGGGATTGTGGGGCTGCAGAATCAAGGCCAACTTAAACCCTGCTCAGGCAATAAGGTATTGCAGGAGAAAACCATTAGTACTTCTGTACAGAGCACCAATATTTACATGTTTTAAAGTAAACAACCTATTTATACTCTAGTAGTTTTATAATGAATTTGCACTAATTTTTTTCTTATCTGCCTAATCATATCTGTTCTTTCCCTCATAATATGCATTACTGTTACTAATGGAACTCCATGATTTTTTTCATCCTTCTTTCATCAGATTTCATTGGATTGACTAGTTTATATTTTAGATTCAAATTGCCTTTTTTCTTTCATAAATTGTTTGCAGCTTGTTAATTCAACAAACAGAAAGGAAACAATTTTTGATTCAGATCCACACTATCTATATTCAGAGTCCTTTGGGATTCCTAGTTAAAAAAAAAAAAAAAAAAACAAAACCAAAACAGCCTACAAACAAAACAATCCCTCCTAAAACTGTTCTCAGTGAAGAGCTCCTGCAGAGTGCTTTTCTCATTTGTGCATAGAAAGCAATTTATTTACTGCAAAACCCTTGCATGCAAATAATTTATTTCACTTGAACTAAGAAACAAAAATTATTTTTTTTATATTGACTATCAACAGCCTTCTATACTATTGACTAAACAGTTATTTGCCATCGTGAAATCGAGACTGATCTTTAGTGCCTTATTTCAACTAAGGAGACTTGCTCATGTTTTAGAAGACCAGATTTCCTACTTCTTGGTCAAATTTATATTCCTAAGCAGCATTTCTAGGTGGTTCAGACTAAGTACACTAACTTTCTTTTTTTATAGCATACTTAGTTTATCTACATGCAGACAGGAGCATCAGCTCCTAGTCAGGGGTTGATCATATAGTGCCCCATTTTTCATTACACCTTTTCCATGAAAAAAAATAGGTCTGTGCATTTAAAACCCAGCCCTTTTAATCTTTCCTTACATCTGCTGTTTTCCACTCTTTTCTCTCCCAAATTCCTGAAGTGGGATAGGGGCAGGTAGTTCTGGCACTGACACACTGGTTTGAACAGTCTTCCGTTCCCAGCTCCTGGAATCATATTTTATTCTGCCAGTACACAGCAGAATTGCTTATTTATATATCTGTTTTATTTGTGCCCCTTGTTTCAATACCACTTGTTTTAATTCAGCAGTAGCTTGCAGCACACTGCCTGAGTGTTCCTGCTCAGCACAGGATGCAGGACTGCACTCACGGCTTTCCCAGAGCTGTTCTTTGATCACTTGATCTCTGCTCTAGTGGGTTTTGGTCAAAGACTTCCACTGCCGTCCAGTGATTTCTCACATCCCTGCTTCTTGCCACAACTCCTTTTCCAGAAAAGTGTAAGTTATTTAGCTAATACTTTTCCAGTGCATTACTCCTTTTAATGAGGAAATAAGTGCTACCCTGTAGCAGCCAAGCTACAGACTCTGTTCTGGATTTAGGCATCTACATTTTCTAAAGGGAGAAAAATGTCTCTCCCACAGCAGCTGGGCTACATGAACACCATTTTAGTGCAAGTTACTATTAACAGCATGCCTACTTTTATTTAGAAAACTACAGCTTTCTGAAAGTCACATTGAGCCAGCAGTTAAGAGCTCCAATTGTTTTTTGGTTTGTGTTTATTTGACGAGCTACTGTCTCTCACATTTCATACTAGTCATTGTGATCTTTTTGACAAGCTCGAAAAAAAAGAATGGTTTATGCCCTTACAAGGAGTATTTCTGTAGAAGATATTTGTAAAACTGAAAAGTAAAATTTCTGAATATAACACACTTAACTGTTCTTAATGGAGAAAGAGGGTTGGGGTTTTTTTCTGTTTTGTTTCCTCTCCGGGAGGGGGCTATCCCGTGGTGTAATGGAGAGCACTCCGGTCTCTGAATCCCAAGGTCATGAGTTCGAGTCTCAGTAGGGATCATCCCTGGCAGTTCAGGCCCCTGCCATTCGATTCCGTCAGATCTCGGATGCGAAGCAGGGTCAGCCCCGGTTAGTACCAGGTGCTGTAGATAGTCCCGAGGACTTCACTGTCACTGTCCAAGCTTGCTCGGCCGTGGCAAATGAACCTTAGGACTTAATGGGTGGGGCCAGTTCTGCGCACGCTGTGCCTCACCTAAAAAATCCACTGCACAGGCTCGAAGGGCACACCCACATGGGGAGAGCCCTTCCCAAAATCTTCATTTGTGAAGTTTGGCCATTATTTATTATTATTATTTATTGTTTCCTCTCCAGCACCAATGAAAACAAGAATTCAGTTCAGCTCATTCTTTTATAAGGAGAACCTGAGGGAGAAAAATTGACTATGATAGCTAATCCACCACTGAAGCCACTAGTCTAATATCCTGAACACTGAAAAGTCTACAAAGACAGACATCTGATACAGAGCTTTGAATATACAATTTCTTTGTGCACCAGACATGATAGATGTTAAGATTTTTGGAGGATCTAGATTTTTTTATTGCATTTTGATGCTTTGCCTAAAATGGAATTTTTCATTTCTTAAACGTTTCTTTACATCATTATTGATTATGTTCAATTTTACAGAGAATTACAATAGTGGGAACTGGAGCATATATTAAAAAAATAACCCCCCCACCACCAGTGTTTGCTTAAAAGAAATGAAAAAAGCAAGCCTTAGGTGCCTAATGTGAGTATGAACTAGAATTTAGGTGTTTGAATCCAAAATTGAAATTTTTCAAACCCCCTGTACTATTTGCTTTATCCTGCAACCTGAAAGGCCTTAGTCCTTAGCCCTCCTCTTCAAAATTTGTGTCTGAATCTTGACTTTTCAAATGTTTCCAGATACATCTAATTTTCCTGAAGGCTGAGTTTTCCATGGATATGGGAAAAGAAGAAGAGCAAATTAGATAGCAGCATGTGGATATTGAAGTCCAAGGCAGTAAGAACAGTAATTGATATGTTTAAGCAACTAGGAGTCAACACACATCTTTATTTACTTACTAGAAAACCTAAAACGAAGACTAAAAATATCCCATAATTGAGCAAAGCAAAAAGCATTAATATATTGACTGAGCTGTAAACTCTCTTGATTATCCCACATATGAGGTGCCTTGGGATTCCTAAACAAATTTTCCCTGAATCTCGGGTCCTGAAAGTTTGACTTGTGTCTGTGGTCAGACCATGGATATAGTCACGCAAAAATGAGGATGGGGGAGAATATTCTGATTCTGCTGCTGAGACAGTGTCTTCGCAATAGTGAATGTTAGATGTGCACAGCCTGAGCGACAGTGAGCAAAGGAAACTGATGAATGGTCATCCAGGAATGGTGGTGGTGTAAGCACTAGTTTTCAGTTCCTGCTCCCAACACTACCTATAGTATTTCTTTAACTACTATTTAGTATGAAGTGCTGACATACTTGGGCTAGTTTCCATTCCAGAGAGAGGACAACCAATAAGCTAATAAATTGTTACATACTTCCTGATGCTCATCCTCTGATTTACTGGACAATGCATTTTCCCCCCTCACTTCAGGCTGATGCAACTTCTAAAAAAACCGGTGGGAGGGAGGGGAGTAATTCCACTTTCCAAGATAGTCTACATCCCTCTGATTCAGTAACTCTTCAAGTTGAGGAGGAAATTTCTCTGTGTGTTGGAGAGGCAGCCTAGTCAAGTAGGCTTTTATATTCAAACCAGATTGCCATTCTTTCCATAATCTACAAAGAGAGTTTGCTAGGATGTGAATTCTGAGTGAAAAAAGACCCCAAGACATAAGTGAAGGGAAGGGTTAGATGCAAAAAATAATGCTGGCAATATATTAACTAGCTGGCCACATTTCGGTGTCTGTTTTGAGACATAAATGCTTGGATACCATTTTAGTGATGAACTCCTCTCTAGCACTCCTCACAGTGTACATGTGTTTGAAATTAAGCTTTGAAGCCTAGGGCTAGTTGTCAAATTTTCTATATGAATTAATAGAGAAATTCTCACAGGTTGATAGTTACCACTCCCTTTTTTTTGGAAGGCACAGAACATACAGTACTCTAGATATTCTTGAGGAATCCTAACTATTTTTCTGTGCTCACAAATATTTTAGTTCCACTGTTCATAGCCTTTAAATTAAAGTTTGGAAATGAAACATAGGTACAGGGATGCTGGTTGTTGTATGGGGTCTTTAAGCCTCTTACATAAATAATTAATTAAAGAAATATTCCAGAATTCAGAACCTTAAAATTCCTGGGCAAAACCAGTACATTAAAATTTGTCCATACAAAGTATGGGTGTAAAAGGAGGAAGAAACACAGAATTCTTTTATACCTTATGAAATTAAGATATATATTTTTCTCTGCCTTTACATTACAAGATCTTTTTGCAGTCTGAATTTTTGGTTTATTCACACAATTATGATATTCTTCTAAAAAGGAGAAGCTGTTTTAACTGATAACAGTATTTCTAAAATAGCCAATTTAAATAAAAATATATGAGCTTGCTAGTTATAACCAAAGGGAGAAGAGGCTACAGTTTAATGTCATCATTACTGAAAATCCTGGTACAGAGAGAGTGCATAAACAAGTACATCTTGGCAAAAGTACACATAAAAAATTTGCTAGCACACAGCTTTTGTTTGCTTCTTTGTTGTCAGTAAACAAACACAAATGAGCACAAACGAGATTTCAGAACTGCATCTAGTTGCCTGCCGATATGGAGTGCAAGTCCTTCTACAGTGCAAATTCTTCCATGGGCACATACATGTTACTATTGTCTCACTCTCAAAAGGGAAAAAATAACACTGTTAAAAGCAGAGACCATGTTTGAAATAAGTAAGAGAAGTACTCATATATCATCACTCTTTCTGCCTCTGACAGTCAGCCATCACCCTTAGTTAATGAGCAAGTTTAGCTGTAATCCTAATTAAAAAGAATATATCCCTTTTTGTTTCCCATTTTCTCAGAAGCTGATGCAATACAGTCAGCTTCTTTAATCACAAATGAAAGTCTCTTTGTAGCTAACACTTTGCACTTCAAAACTTCCTCCTTGGCTTCTTTCTAATGGGAAACTAAACACTTTTCTGTCTCTTTCCTGCCTTTCTTGTGTGCTCAGCTGTAGGATCCAGCCCTCTTATTCCACGGTCAGTATTCAATTGCTGCTTAATTTTTGGAAGAAAGACAACCAGCAAGTACCAGTAACAGCTTGATAATATATTGCCATTAACCTATCTAATGTAACAGACATGAGAGAACTAATGAAAACATGACATATTTATCTAATGACAGGTAAATTTTTGCAAGTACCTAGTTTATAATTCTTAATTACAATATCCTCTATTATAAATTATATGCTAGTGCTATAACTGGATATGGTTTTAACACCAATATTACCATTCCATTTTATTCAGACAAGGCACACACAGACTGCAGGTTTCACTTGCATCCCATCAGATGAGAGTGAGAGTTACTTGCAGGAATGGAGTTTCATAATTTCCACTGTCAATTTATAGTCCAAGCTATTTGACTGGAGATATTAACCCCAGCTGAAAGGCATCAGCCCAAGTCTGTCAGTTGTGGCTGTTGGCATTTAAGCACATTTCATGCACTAAAGCTTAGAAAATACAGACCATTTGCCTAAGATGTTAGTACCTACTGAACGGTGTTAGTTGTCAGTCCTGTTATCTTCTAATGGAACTTGGTATTATCTCCATTATGTTGCACTTTGCCAGCAGTTTCCAGCACTTATGAAGACCCAGGTGTAGTACACTATGGCACTTGAAGGCTATCACTGTACATAGGATGAGATGTGGGCTACAGAACTGAAAAAAAAAAAAAGAAAAAAAAAGAAAAAAAAGACATAATCTCTTACTCTTCCTCTGTAGAATTTACTTTGAAATGGAGAACAGAGATTAAGGTGCAAGGCTGGAATTAGAAACAAGTGCTTTTGAGACCCAAAGGTTATTCTATATTTGGTTAAAGCTGTCATCCATTGGCAAGCCACTCACGTATGTTAGCAGGAAGGGGATCAGAATTAGTTTTCTGGAGTTTCTTGGAAGACACAGACTCTTCAATGGGACCACAAAACCCTGTCTTCTAAGTGGATGTTGTGGTTTAACCTCAGCCAGGAGCTAAACCCATGCAGGCACTCACTCTCCAAGCAGCAGGACTGGGGGGGAAATCGGAAGGGTAAAATGCATCAAACTTGTGCATTGAGATAAAGACAGTTTGATAGGGAAAGTAAAAGCTGCACACAGAAGTAAAGCAAAACAAGGAATTAATTCACAGCTTTCCATGGGCAGGCAGGTGTTCAGCCAGCTCCAGGAGAGCAGGGCCCCATTACAATACTTGGGAAGACAAATGCCATCACTACAAACATGCCCCACTTCCTCCTTCTTCCCCCCACTTTATATACTGAGCATGATGTCATATGGTATAGAATATCCCTTGGATCAGTTTGGGCCACCTGTCCTGCCTGTCTGTTCCCATCCTCCCATGCATCCCAAACTTCCTTGCCAGAGTGGCAGTACAGAAAGCAGACACGGTTTTGGCTCTGTCTAAGCACTGCTCAGCTATAACAAAAACATCTCTATATTATCAACCTCGTGCTCAGCACAAATTCAAAACATAGTCCCATACCATCCACTGTGAAGAAAATTAACTCTGCCTCAGCCAAAACCAGCACAGTGGAAGAAGGATTGAGCTCACCAAGTTGGAAACCATACCATTTTCAACTGAGGGTTTTTTCTCCCCTCTCCCATAGATATGTCTGCAAGACAGAATTCACTCTAAACTAGTCTGGCCTTTTTTCTTACCTTCTTTAAAGAACCATGTCGATTGTCTAAGCTCCAAAGTCCTTATTTCATGGAAAATAAAGTTGTTTCTATTTACCTAATTGTATTTATCACTAGAAGTTTTATGGCACTTTTTCACGGATTTAAATAATAGGATTCAGCATACTTGTAAAGACAAAAAAGGACAGGGTGTGATTAAATCCACAACCAAGCACATACAAGCATCACCTCACAGTTCTACAATTTGCATCTTATATGCATCTCCACTGTTCTAACACAGAGATTGTCTACAGTGACCAAAGTGTACAACTGTTTGCACAGAAACCATACACACAGGGTATTTTTAGTTCAAACATGTGGTATTACTCTGTGCAGCTGCTTTCATGCATTAATGCATTGTGACAGAAAACTCTAATTGCAAGAACCCGAATTAATTACAAGCAATGAGACATTTTGGACTGAAACCCCCTTTTGGTTACACTGGAATAGAGTTGTTGACTTTTCAAGCTAAAAGAGATATGAATCATAAAAAATATCTCATTCTTAACCCCTAAAAGTACCCAATATTCCTGAACTAATGCAAAATACAGTTATGTGCTGGCTTAGAAATTACAACTTCTCTGCCAAAGGTTAATTTAGACTATTCATCTAAGATTAGTTGCAAGTTTTTAAATCTGTAAATAAATTCTTGTTCCTAAACAGCCCAGGTTTTCAAAGCAGGGAGTATAACCCACAGCCTATAAAAGGAAAAGATTTAAAGCAGAAATGGGACATTTGACTTCTGCATATTTGGAACATTTAATCACCCTCTTGGTTATATGGAATAAGTTAGACTGGCGGCTTTTTCTTCAGCTCCTTAGCAAAAGTACATTTCTTTAATAGAGCCTTAATGTTTTGTAGGATGATATAGAATTGAGCCCTGCACCTTTTACAGGCAACTGTAGAACTCTTCTTTGTTTTAGGAGGGAAGAGCCCCAAAGATTGTAAGTGCCTGAAGGTACAGACCATAACTTTTTCTCCTGTTTGAACAATGGTGTGCACCTTTGACATTCATAACACAAGACATTAACACATGCA
>VWZD01005960.1:60210-89280 GCA_013396695.1 Sakesphorus luctuosus
GGAAGTTTAAGGTATAAAAGTACTATATCAGGACTTACACAAAATAATATTTATGAGACATAGGTCTCAGACAGAACAAGCTTAGGAATATTTGACTGTAACACTTCAAAACACTGATGCTATTAAATCACTTCATACTGTCCCTTTGCTACAGAAAACTACCCACATAAAAATGAATGTCTGTCTTACATAGTTCAATCTTAGCACACAGTTACATTCACTATAATAAAATAAGCATGGGGTGGGGGAGGGGGATAATACAGGTCACTAAATTCTCAAGAAAGCCATACCCACATCCACCAACACATCTTGTGTAATTTCATCTAGTTTCTACATTTTTCTTCCAACTCTGAAATTTCTGTGGGCATATGTAGGAGGACAAAATTTTAATTCTATTTAGATTGTAAGCAATTTGGGTTTGATATGTTCACCTCTGACTCAAGAAGTCAAGTACACAAGCATTAAAAATCTACACTGCCATGAACTCTGAGTTGTTCTATGGGAAGCAGAATTCTGCTGAACTTCATTTAGTACTCATATGAAGCAGTTCTGAAGTCTACTATAATTTACTTAAAAGATAAGGACTTCCTGTGAGGCTACAGAGACTAGAACAACTCATCACATACAATGCTTTTGTCAGAACCGTGAAAGCTTGCAAAATACCAGCTTCTGCATATTTGTCTGGATAAAGTTCTTGACTAGATTTTTCCCTGGGAATTTTAAAGTAGTTTACATCCAATCTGCAGTAAGATTCTGGAATTCTGCATGACATGGAAACAATGGGCTGTTAGTGAGAATGCTAGTTGGTCTAAGAAACCTAGTGAGGATCTTTGGATCCTCTTGCTGCCTGGTCTGGGCCTGGTACCTTCTCATTCTTCCTAATTGCCACTGCATGTGACAATGTCATGTGCAGTGTGTGTAGCTATAGCCTTTTCCTTATCTAGTTTATAATACAATAAAATAGACTTTTCCAGTTGGAAGGGACCTACATTAAACATCTAGCCCAACTGCCTGATCAGTGCAGTGCTAACCAAGCTAAAGCATGTTATTAAGGGAATTGTCCAAAGGCCTCTTGAACACTGACAGGCTCAGGGCATCAACCTCTCAAGGAAACCTTTTGCACCTCTAATATATCCTGTGATAGTGACAATGTAATTATGCAGCCCAGAAAATAGCCTTACTTTGTCTTTCCAACTTCAGTAATTTTACGATGTGAAAAGACCAGTTGTGGGATGCAGTAGCAGTAATGAAAGAGAAGCTCTAGTACTGAACTCACTCGACCTTTGGTAGGATCAGTGTCAGCTATTGGCCTTCAGTTGCTCTAGCTCATGCCTTAGTAACATACCAGATAGTTCTGGCTTTATGGGGGATTCTCTGCTACTTTCACTGTGAGTTATTCTAGTCAGGCTTTACAGTCTTGGGTTTGTTTTTTTCTTTTACATATTTTAGTAATTTTCACTGACTGCAAGGATTTAGGTTGTAAATCAAGACAGTGCATGACTATCAAGCAGAATAATCATGGGACTATGAGCTTGATAGAGATCCTAAGGTCAACTACCACTTTAGCTGACTGCAAAATCCATAAGAATTTTTTTTTGCTGGGCTAGTAAAGAGTTCCCTTCATGTTATATATTAATTGTTTTGGTAAAAGCCTCTAGCCAAATATGGGAGCAAAGAGAACAGACAAAAGTACTGTGTTTCCAGCACTAACTCCTTACAAACCTTCTTAGCCTAGGAAAATATCCCTTTTCCTAGTGTTGTTTCTATTACTCTATTCTGTAAGCTCTTATCAATACTAGTGAAATTTAGTTTTGAGCTGCCCTAAATGCATACTTATTCATATTTAATAGCACACACTGATATTATATTCTGATACTTTGTTAGCTGTGTTTTGTATGAAATACCTACATCGTCATTACAAGAGACCTGGTAGTACTCTACTCTGTATAAATTCTTTGAAATGGGAAACTATTAAAACCTTATTTTCTCTCTTTGTTTTACAGATATGGTGGAACTATTTTACTTGGATGGTATCCTCCTTTCTCCTCTCACCTGGAGAGGGTGGAGGGGAGAGATAAAAAAAAAAAAGAAAAAGCTTTTGTACATTTCAAAACTTTCTTTACCTTAAAATTCTTCACTGCATTTAACAATTAAGTAGTTTCCCTCATAGTTACCTTGTGAGGTCTCGCTTAACTTATGCCTGGCTGCAATTTATATAGAAACAATTAGCAGTAGTCGTTGTGTGCCTGAGATCCTGCTTTATTCCATGCTTATTTTCTTTGCCTCTGGGCTATATAATTTAAGACAGCAATATTTCTCCCATCTTATTCCCTTCTACAGAAATGTGAAAGCTTAAATTAGAAGTCCTGTGATAATGTAAGCCATAATGGAGAAGCTGGGATCACAAGGAGAACTTTACAGTTGAATGACCTGATTTGTCAGCATTACTTTGGTACATTCACGATGTCCTAAAGCACAGGGAATATTAATATACAGAAAAAAAATACATCAAGTGACATAAAACTCATTAGCAAAAGGAATTTTCATGAGCAATTATTGTGTTACCCAAATGTGCAGTAAATAAGCAATTCCATGTTAAATTAGTTTGTTAGGCGAGTCAACAAAAGAGGCTCAGGACAAGCCTCATGTACAGCATGCTTAGTCCCATCTTTTTTAGTAATTATTTTTGCTAAGTTTCAACTTAATTCCCTGATTTTGCATAGGGAAATGTATTCTGTTACTTGTTCTCTCTTCCTTTTTAAATAGATAAGAGAGGTATGTTCTTTAACATTTATGATTAAAAGCTTTTTATCTGATGATCATCCATATATTAAGAACAAAATAAAATACTTTTCTAGACCTGTGTTACATTTTTCATTTTGCTAAACAGCTGTTCCTCTACAAATCTGCAATGTCCTTCATGACATAAGAAGACTAAGTATTAGGTGACCATGATTGAACCATGTTAAGCAGAATTCAGGTGTGACTGAATTGTGAAGTAAATACAGAGCTCTGGTGCAGTTTTTGTACTGTACAAAAATTTATTCTTATTCCTGTGAGTGGCAAAAGGTATAAAGCTACTCAAATGATCTCTGCTCACACAGCTTCTCCCTCAGTGCTACTGTTCCTGTTCCATCACTTGATATGTCCTATACATTTACAAGCTTCAACCATCACTTATCTTCCTGTATTTTTCATCACCCATTTATTCCAGTCAATAACAAATTTTGAGCACTATTACTAGTGAGTTCCTTTTCTTTTGGCTACATATCCAGGAGCCAAGTGGCTTTTCTGATTCCCTCCAGATGACAAGTGCACTCTACAGAATGGAAAGCATCAGAATTTGAGAAAAACCCTAGATCTAATTTCAGTGGATGTGGTTTAAGTTGCAGCTCCAGCAGTAAGACCTGTCCCAGGCAGGACTGGATATGTATCTAGGCTTCAGGGAGAGAAGGAGGCAGAGAGCAAGCTGACTTCAGTAAAAGCTGCCTTTGATGTATACATCTTACGCAATTATAAATTTAAATGCAGATTTAGATATTTTCTTCTACTGCCTTCTTTCCAGAAAAATATAGTTATGTAGGTTGTATGAAATAGATTGTCATATTCAGTAAAATGGAGAAAAAAGCCTACCTCACAGGCCTCTACCTTGGAGATCATCATCCTCAACTACACATATTCATGCCAGTACATTATATTACTGAATTGACAAAAATAGATACTAGGGTAATATATGACGTAACCATGATGTACTCAGAATATTAATAATGCAGACTTTCCAAACAAAGATGCTGAGTCAGACTTGGTAAAAGTGACTTTGCAGGCTCCTGGTCTGGCACAAGGCCTAAAGGCATAAAATTAAAAACTCCAATGTTGCTTGAGAAAATTGTAGCTTATGTTCAGAGCTAACTATGCAGTAGTACTGCAGCCTATAAGAGTCAATCTTACTTTAAATCTTCTAACTGTAGAGATACCAAAGAAATGCTCTATTTAGTTTTTTGAAAGATTTAAAAGAACCATGCTGTAGCATCCTGCAGAAATATGTATCATTTTCTTCTATTTTCAAGGTGTTTGGTAAATTAACTTTCATTGCTCATGCTCAGAATCCTGGACACTACTATGGTTATCTTTGTTGATAAAAGATAAGAATCCTACAGTACATTAAAAAGGTAGGCAAGAAATATAAGATCTTCTACATAGAGCACATTTCATTTAGAATTCATCATGTTGCAAATCTGAAGATATGACATAGCGCAATCAGTTACACCCAAAACATCTTCTCCTAATGATACCCCAACACAGATATGTCTACACAGCCAACCCTCTGACCACTGTGCTACATCTGCAACAGCTGGCAGCTGCTGCTGCTTAGAGCCTGCATTTCTCACCCTTACAAATCCTTAATTACTCTCTCAATTCTAGTACTGCATCTGCTACTTAACAGCATGGGTCTTGGGAAGATGGAGTGATGATTTATTTAGCCCTATTCAAGTATATTCAGTAACACAGAGTACAGTCTGTGATCCAAAGTAAGAATTTTGCCAGTTCTCATTATCACTAACATTCTGTGCTTTACTTGAAATATTGCTTAAGTCCTTTCCACTCCAACACCCCACAGGGAACTTTCCCTGCACTAGGGACACAGTATATATATATAGTTTGGCAAAGCAAGCAAGAGGCTGTTATAATGAGAGAAGATATTTTAAAAAATAATCTTCATTCATTGAATGTTGCCTTAGAAACTTATAAACAAAAAAGGATCCCTCCCTTTCCACTACTGCATTACCAGGTTGATATACAGCATTCTGGAATATGTTTCCCAGGGCTAGCAACAGAGGAAAGAAAAAGAGTTTATATTACAAATCATTCTTTGGGGATTAAAACCATTTTTTTCCTTTAGTGAGATGTCAGGTGAGGGGCAACACGTTTTTACCATGATCCCAGAAGCTTTTACACAACAGATTCCAAGCTTGTTGGCTTTTTCAAAGTGCAATGTTGATGTCAGTTGTTCTCCCTTCACTGCTGGGATTTCTATTACAAGAAGCTGATTTGCCTGCCCTGTTCTTCCATATCTCATACTCCTCTCCAAAAGCAGGTTTCTTATTACAGGGACTCCAAGAACCATGAAATGTGGTTCCATCCACTTGAGAGGTGGAATCTTCCACCTTTCAAGCTTACCCTTTTCCTCTCTGGGTTCCAGGGTCTATATAGCTCTTCCCAGTTTTAAGACATGCTAATAGAAGGGACCATTTAAACAGCTATTTTTTTTCTTATTTAGTTTTTGAAGTGAAATCTAACTAGTTTTCCATTTTGAAATACATTTTAACAACTTCAGAACTGTTGTGAAATCTCCCACACAGTTTCATTTTCTGGAAAATTGAATGAAGAATCCCCCAGATTTAATACTTTTTTGTACTACCTCTTTGACTCAGGGGACTTTCAGCCTGTCCTACCAACTCACCAGCCTTTTTCACTATTCCATTTTCAGTCATACTTTCCATTCTCTTTGTGGATTTTCTCCAACTTAGCTACCTAGTTTGATGGCTGTAAAAGATGTTTTCAGCTTTACTGTACTTCATAGAGCTTACATCATCCTTTAATTTCTTGATGTTTCTATCTAAAAACTAATTTTACGTTGTATTCTTCAGCAACTGATTCAGTTCCCTCATAGTCAGGGTGAGGACTCCATTTATTGGAAAACTACACCAGAAAAGAAGTAAAGAGGAGTATGTGGAGATAAAAAGGGGAAGACTGAACTGTTCCAGACTTCAGAGTTTGAAGTCCTGACTGTAAATGGTACTGACAGACCTAGCATAGCCAGTAGTTCCTGCAGTACTGACAGACTTAGCATGCTATCAGCAGATCAACATCAATGTTAAAAGAAAACTGTATGCCAGCAGAGCACTAGGAATAGATGAGGGGTAGCTCTACAAAGTCAGTCATTGACAAAGCACTAAAAGAGCCAGAAGGCCCAGTAGAAGCAGCACTATTGTACTGACCACTATCAAAAACTTCAGTTTCAAAACTGGTCAGAAACGCAAAGCCTGCTCTTGGCAGCATCTCAAAAATAATCTCAAATCTCGTTCCAGAAACCCACACCAAGACATATGGATTTCTTGGTACTGTCTTTCTACCTGTCTGACTATCCAGTCAGAGCAGTCCAAACCCAACTTAGAAAGTCCTATATCACAAATACTCACTGAACTCTACTGTCTTGATGGATAGTAATATCTTTACTAAAGATCTTTGAAACAGTTATTTTCACTCGTGCCTGTGATTCTTCTCAAACTAAGCAATAGAGAACAGGACAGCAGTCCCCCAACAGCTTCAACAGAAAGAAATCTCAATTCAGATCAAGAACTAGATTGGAATTCTCCTGTGTCAGTGACTTCCTGAAGAGTTCTTGTTTATATAGATTCCATCTTTCAATATTCATCTGCCCCTGTAGTTTAACTTCTGGGAAGTATTTGCTTATCACATAACATCAGAAGAAATCCAGATTGCAGTAACATGAATAATTCAAAACTTCAAAAGAGGGGGAGAACCTAACAGATGTGTGTCTTAGCAAGAATCTTTAACATTTTCCAATAGCATTGAAGCATGCAATGAATACATCCTAATATGTCTGTCAGGAGCATTCAATCAATTTTACCACTTAACCTGTGTCAGAATGCACATACAATTTCCTCTACCACAACACTACTGCTAAACAGAAGTCAAGAATCACATCCACAGCAAATGCTACTTACTTCTGTCTCATGGGATCTGACTCTACCATGCAGGCAACACAGACCTTCAAAGAAGACTGTGACACTTCCAAAATACCATCTAACCACAGAGGAGCTGATCAGGTACTGCTAGTACCCCATAGTTCAGGATAACTTCAACCCTTTCAGGCCACAATTGTGAAATTTCAGAGGAGATTCCCAAGTGAGGTGTTCCTCTGCCTGTTCTACTGGTATGTACCTTAGACCCTGACACATCAGTGCTGGCTGGAGCCTCCTCAAAGACAAAGGTTACAAAAAATGTATACAGCCTGGTACTTAAGACACTAGCTGGAATAGGACAAATGTACTCTTGTGTCCCTTTTCTGTATAGATCTAGTTTCTCACTGTAGAGTTAGAAAAATGAAATAAACACTTTTTGACATATAAACTGGTTAAATTAAGACTGCTGTACTCAGAGATATAGCAATAGGAAAGTAATGGGAATATGCAAAGGAAAGTTGCTCATCAATATAATTTTTGATTATATGATCCTGACCTTGTAGGCTAATTTAAACAGAAAAACACTGCATCCTCCTCAAACCTCAGAGAGCAATTCCTTAGAATACCTATAAAATATGATCCAGTACCCTCAAGATGGAGGATGACCTACCAAGTTAGTATTTCAAACATTGTTCTTATGGAATGTGATCTTTATTTAATGCCACAGCAGTACGGCTCTATGGATTTCAGTGCAGTACTTACCTATACTGCAGCAGAGCTGCCTCACTTTTATCAAAGTTATCAGACTAAAGTAAGCACAGATCATATATTTGGATGTATCCAAGTATTTTCCAAATCTTGTTGACACAATTCTGCACACATGAGATTAACTGTGGACTCTCACATTGTCATTTTGTACAAAACCATTTATATAGAGAGAACATAACTGCAGTAAAATCAGCCTGTTTATATATCACAGTATCACAGAACATGACGAGTGGGAAGGGACCCACAAGGATTAGAATATAAGTTTTGAGCTACTTTGACGTTTCTACAAAACTGGAATTCAAAACTTACAAGATTAAAAATGATTCACCATAGAAACAATCTTCCTTCCCTCCAAGAAATGAGGGCAGTTTTTTAACTAGGTTGCTTGGAACAGTTTGTCTCTAAACCTTTTTCCAAGTTTCCTAGAAACTTAACCACCCAGTTGGTCAGATGTCCTCTAGGTGAGCTAAGATAAACAATTCGGGTGCAGTATGTCCCCAGATAACTTTAGTTTTAAGGCTTTTTAAAAAGCAAAAAAACATTTACTATGGCCACCATCTCTGCGCTCCTTGGTTCTTTGCAATTAACAGGACAACATACTTCTACTAGAAACTCAGTTTCCTTCTCCTAGTTCTCTTTCATTTAAGAAATATAATAAAATTCAAACCAAACAGTAGTGTGAGGTCTACTTTTTGTGGTGGTATAATAACAAGGAAAGATGCAAAGCTAAGCTGTTTGTGTGTTTAGCTTTGTTTCAAAACAAAAAAATTGTAAACGTTTCTTTCTCAGTAATCTCATACTGTTTCAATAAGACACTGTTCTAAAGCAATTTTCTTAATTTGATGAAAGGTTTAGGGCCACCCCAAAGAAATGGACATACAATATTTTTAACACCCATCTGCTTACCTCACATTGTTTAACATGAGTTATTGCCTTTTTTAACAGCTTCACCGCAGAACATAATTGTGAAAAGAATGCTCACAATAAACAAGTATTCCCACCCTGAAATGCAACTGATGCCCATGCAAACCATGAAGAAGAAAGCTGCAAGATAGAAATACAAGTCAAAATCTAGTATAAATGCTACTGTACTTATGTATTAAAAATCTAGCAAAACTTGAAGTAAAAGATGTGCCTTTATTTCTAGGTCACAAGTTCAGATAGCTGTGTCCTGCTTTTACATATGAAATAGCCTTAGAAAATAAAAACGTGTTTTACTCCCTGCACCCTATTTCTCTTCATTGGTACAATTAACTTAAAAATGAGACTTGGGTGATACATGTAGCATTTCTAAAGCCTAATATTTGCCAAAATATTAGTCATGTGTAACTTAACTGTCAAAAACCCCCAGAATCAGGAAGTGTAATATGCGTATTCTTGGCAGCTTAGCCATCCAATGGTTTAAAAAAAAAAAGGCAAAAAAGCTGGTAAGGAACTGACGGAGAATGGAACCAATTATGACTGTTTTTTTCAAGGTAGGAATTTCTAATTCAGCTTCATTTTTTAAAATAGTCACATAAATATGCAATACCCAAACTGTAACAAGGCGAAAATTTCTGAAAAAAGGAACACAAGTACAAAATGCTTTAGGAACAGTTGGGAAATCTATTTTAGCTAATCCAAAGCAAGCTGTACAGTCTGCTTTCTACATTAAATCTCATCAGATCACCATTTTCTTCTTTTTTGTTTTAATTTAAATTATTGTTATTTTACTTTCCTCCAGCTCAAATAAAAGAATGTCAAAGATAATTTATGATCCTCTGTAGATTTTATAGACTATGGAGAAATTCTAAGGTAGGTGATCCTTTCCAGGTCCATATTTTGCTAATCTTTGATAACACCAGATAAAATCAATAATGGCAAAGGAAAGAATGATAGAACATTCCAAATTTTTAATGCATTACGTATAAAATCATGTATTACACATATATGCACAATGAGAACTCCTTTGACGTAGCTGAATCTATAAAGTTAAGAGCTTTGCATTCATATTTGTCAGGGCAGAGTGGGCTGGCAGCTGCAACAACCACTTGACCAGATAATTTCTTGAGTCTTTAAACAAAACTAAATAATCCACTATAAATCGGGATAAAAAGGGAAATCATGGATACTGTACTGCAAAGGCCTACAAAATATTCATTAGGGAGCATTAATCTTATAATGCAAGTGCTTTCCAAAGTATGTACACTGCTCTGGGGTTCAGTATTTATTTTAAAAGCAGAAAATATACAGTAAGTTGTGGCAGATCTGTGGCAGAAAAGCCCAAATACTGACTTTTCCTGCTTGGACACAGCTGAAAGAACCAACAGTAGGTGCCACCTTAGACTGTGTGGACACAAGGTAACCATAATGCAGCTGCTTGAACTTCCTGACTATGGAGGAAAACCAAATTGTTGGCAGAAATTCCTGTGTCAGGTGCAGGTCTTGTGCATGCAGAGCCAGGGCTTGGCTTTTCATTGGCTTGCCTCTTGCAGCTACCACTGTTAGGAGCACTTATTTATAACTATTATAGCAGCTCCTGCTGCTCTGTCTCCCACAGAAATATACCTTCTTCTGTCTTAATTGTTCCAAATCTTGGAGCCTCAGCTCCTTCTGGATGCACAGACTCATATCCTCTCCTTATTACTCTGGTCAGTAATTCCTCTAAAGGGAGAAATTAATGCATTGCTCATAGTGACAACAGAAATTACTGAGAGTAAAGGGAAAACTGGAATAATGCACACATGGCAAAGGTGGATGGCACATTCTCAACTTGCAATTGCAAAATTATTTTCAGATATTTTCCTTAGAAAAAATACAGCATGCACAAACCATGCAATACAGCAAGGGGTAGTGCATACAATGATTAGTTACATGGAAACAACAAACAGAGTTGAGAAATAGATTCCTGTAAAAATTGTACACACAGATTTTTTCCTTTATATCTATTTTGAATACTCAGTTTGACAGTTCACCAGTGATTCAGACTGCACAGAGATACTAAAACAATTTCCTAGTAATGCAAATACTTGATACTTAGTGAAAACTTAAACAAAAATATTTTGTGGTATTAGAGAAAGATACAATCACTTTAATAAAAGGCACATAGAAAACCAAAACAAAACACTAAAACTTCTCTAGTCATGACTCATTCATCAGCTTTTCCAGAGCACTTGTTCATCACCAGTGATGATGACCATTAAACAATCTTCAAACCAGGACTTATTTAATTTGATATCACTTGACAGAAAACATGGTTTCTTAAGTTGTTTTTTTTTCCCTCTTCCTCTCTCAGCTGGAACAGAACAAGCTACTGATAAACAGGGCAATCAGAAGTGCTGGAACATTACCACTAGGATATTTATCTTCTCACTTTGAACAACGAAACATCCAATTATACTGGTGGGCTATAAAGACAGACTTGACATTCAGGTTGTCAAAGCAGTGTAGAGAAGGTGCATGTTACAGAAGAAGCTTGCAGTTGAGTGCCTTACTCCCTTCGAGCTATAATAAATGGAGCCTTACAAGTGGTATAAACCTTGGATTCATAATCAGCTGCAGTGTCTAAAGGGCTTGCATGACAGTCCAATGCCAGTGCCAAGAAGAAATAAATCATAATTGTTCCTTCTGGAATTCAAACTTATGATTTTGTTGCAAGGGAATAATCAAGAAAAATAACAGCCTAGCTAAAGCTGCAAACAAACAAACAAAAAACCCCAAAAAATCTTTTCTTGTTTTTGCAATTCAGATTTTAGAAAACCTTTTTGTTGTTCTTCCCATTGAATTTTATTTCAAGTACATTTTTGATCACCACAAATGGCTCACACAGAGATTTATTTATGAACATCTATACCTGCATGTCCACCTTCACAAACAATATGAATTTTCTCAGATCTCTCTAAGCATTATCCAACTATCTACTCTTGGTTGTTTCTCTGTGTTTTGTTTTTTATTGTCTCATCCAGTAAAATAGAATTGGGTGCACCACGCTCACTCTGAAGAAACCTTACATAAAAGGCTTGTGAAAAGAATAAACTATTCATTAGCAATCCCAAACATACACAAAGTATTACAAAGGCAGGTAAACCAAGGATATTAAAAAAATCATGCTAAGTTTTTTCAGATCGTATCCCAGGGTCTCTCCCTTTATGGTACTGAACTGTAAAGCTGCTATGATGTTTTCCAGTCATGTAACTGAATCCCACATATTAAAAGCTCTTTGTCTTCAAGTTTGCTATCAGTAAGCAGAATCACAGTTTGTGCACAAACACTTCTCGCAACTTCCCCACCTGTTTTGTGTGGAAGAATATTTCAGTAACACAGGCCATAATGTGTTACTGGAAGCCTATATGCACAGCCCAGGCCAGGGAGAAAGGGAAAACAGTGCCCCTGTGTTTTAAAACAGTAGCAAGAAGAGCAGTAAACAATAAGAGGAATGTGGCAGTTGCTATTAGGAACGGATAAGAGGGTATAGTTTTGAGAAAAGCACCAATCCAGGGGATAGAGCCGTTTCTACACCCCAGCCACTGCCCAATAAGATTTCTGTACTATTGTTAAGTGTGAATGTAATGTAAACAAGAAATGGAGCAGTTTGACGATACTTCTGTGAAGATGATGTCCTGTCTCTGGTCGTCGTAGCCTAGAGGAGGCCGATAAACCAACATTTGAATAACCCCACCATTTTCCTGCTACGGTTTTGTTTTATCCTTCATTTGAAAAGCCCAAGTTCTTCCATGGGGCTCCATTAGGAAAGAGGGATACCTACCTAAAATTGGTACCAGTTATTTATTCACAGAAAAGTTTGAATTCTTTTTTTGAGTATAAACTGCTTCCAACTCTTTAGAAATGCTATCCCATGGCTTTAGGATCCATGGTCATCTGCTGTTCTCAAACAGATATTTCACTAAATTCTAAATAAATCATTGACCACAGTGAGAAAGAATACTCTTTCCTGCATCACATATCAGTGTTCAAATTTTAGGGTGAAGGTTTTCCACACAATTAATCACGTATTTTATGGGAGTGTTCATACTGAATAATATTTTATGGAAGTTTATGAACTAGATCAATGCACTCAGCTTGCTACAGGATCTTGAATGACTTTTTGGTTTCAGTCACTCAAGGGAAGATTGGTCTTTGAAGGAAAAGTTACCAGTGACTTTTTGTAATAATGGTCTAAGTATGAAATCCAGCAATAAAGGCATATTTTTCCCTTTCCTGCCCAATGAAACAATAAGAAAATAGCTGAGCAAGAGGAGGCTTATCTATATTACTAAGCAAGAGAGAAACTTTGAAATTAGCAGGAAATATTGGGAGTTTATTGGGAGCACAGTAGAAACTTGGTAATCCTAGTTCTCTCCTCCTTATCACACAGCTATAATTATGCTCATAGACTTCTCTATTTTCATTGAGAAAGCAGTAAATTATTAAAAAGGCTTGGTTCTTAATAAATATTCATAACCTCAGGGCACTGAACAGTGCAGGCAGAATCCTGTGCTGCTCATCCCTTCAGGTCCAGAGATTTGAGTACTTCAGGATATGGAGTGAGCATGGAGAATTTGTTTTAATTCCTCTGTAGTACTAAATTTTGATTTTCCAACAATATAAAGAGTTATGAAAAACAAAACTTGCTACTGCTATTATGTTAAAAACTGTAACATCTCTTTTCAAGGAGTAGAGTTTACAGGGTTTTGTCCTGTCTGACAGCGCTAATAAGGCAGCTGCTTGCCCTCTTCTGGAAAAATGTCATGGTATGTCATTTATGGTAACTATGCAATATTTCGGACATCATGAATAATTTTTCATGTCCTTCACTGCCAGGTCATGGATAGCTTATGCTGTTTTCTGACCTGATCAGATGCAAGTAGAATGAAAGAAAGCTTTTTAATTTTCTTATACTCTTATCTCTCACAGAGTTTAATATTTACATTCTAATTACAAAAGAGAGGCCAAGAATTTGATCCAACTTGATGAACATTCAAGAATTTCAGCTTCTGATTTTAGCTGTATTCTACCACCATCAGAAAGGGTATAGTATCTTATGGCTTAAAGGAACTGAAAAAATACTGTAAAGAACAGAAGTCATTAAGAAAATTAGACTTAGATACGATTTTAAGGCAAGTTAGGGAAAGAACACGAGTTTCAACATGTTCATGCAAATATTTTGGCCCATGTAAGTAATAAATATATTCTAAATGGATAGTAAATTGCTTCCTGCCAATGTTTTTGTGTCAACCTACATCAGGATTCTCCTTTTAAGGACCTTTCATAAATAGAGGCATACTGGGTTTAGCTAATCCTCACATACCATGTTCTATTTCCTACACTCTTGATGATAAAAACTCAAACTCTGTTACTTCATACTGATATTGAATCAGTTTTTGTTAATCTTGACCTAGTAAAAAGGATTGATTCCAATTATTTAAGAAAATAAAGAATATATATTAAAAAAGAGTTAATTAGTATTTCACTATATTCCATCAGTTTAGCCTGTGTATCTCTCTCATCTCAAAGAGCTTTTAAGTAATTGAAAATAAAAAATGAAACAACCCTCACAGCTGTATGACTGTTGTATTCTTTAAACCTAGTCCTGTGAACCATTCTGTTTTCCCAAACATTTGAAAATAAATTAATTCTACTTTTTGTTCCTAATGGGACCAGGTGGTAAAGGAGAATAGGAAACAAATAATTAAAGAAGGAAAAAAAAAGAAGAAGAAGAAGAAATACTTTTGGCAAGTATATCAGATTAATAATTAGGTGCACTCTTTGCTCAACAATTTAAAGAGAAGTTAATTCCTGAAAGTTTTTGCTAGGAGGCATTGTGTGGTATCTCCAAGTATGTGGGGTAAGGGTGGGGGCTGGGGATGGGAGGGATCCAAAGAGAGTTAGGGATTAGATTCCTGAGAGATTGCAAGAGTCATCCAGGGTTAATAAAATGAACAAAGTGAGGGAAAACATTGCCTGTAATGAAGTCTATTGATTATGAAACTGCCTCCAAAGGGAGCAGTGTTTGCCTTTTAAGAATACAACCAATGAAAGCACTAAAGACTCCTTGTAAAAGGACACAGCTGAACTAACAGAGAGTAGGACCTGATCTGGGGAGAGTTTTAGCTTTTTAAATTTTTTATGCATAGTATTTTTTATGAACTGTACTTGTGTATGAGTGCAAAAATGTAATAAATGTTATTACCTGACCCTACACAAGTGTAAGTGCCATTCTCTGCAGATATCAGCTGCTACCATGGTCTGCAGGAACAAGCTATTTATCCCATCAATGAAATTTTTGCAATAACAATAGACAAATTCAGTGTTCCACATCTGTTTTACTACATTGAAATAAGAGTACCATAGAAAGCTGTATTTTACTCTCAGAGCCATAAGTCACTGAACTCCAGATTCCCTGTATCTGAAATTGCCACATCACAGGTTTCTTCAACCTGTCATACAGATTACATTACCTATAGAAAAAAATCAAGCCCCACTGACTATGGGGTATTCATGTTTCAACTTCCATCTAAACCAAATCAAACCAATTTTTATTCCAGTATACTTACAGAAGTTTAAGCTGCAAAATTATTTATTTAGTTCCTGGCAAAGAAATAAAAGTAAGTTTTTCACCTTACTGGGAAGTTACAAAAATTAATTCTGTATTTTAAAAGACAACTGTGTGGGTTTATTTTCTATATTACCAAAACCCATAAATAGGAAGTCAAAGGATGCATCATGCTGTTTGAAAAATTATTAGCTTTCCAGAGAGAAAGGGTAATAACTCTGTTCCCTTCCTGCATCTACCCTCTCCCCCAACAAAAATCTTTGATTCTAACGAGTCCTTGACACCCTTATTCTCCTTATTCTTTGCTGCGATTTTCCCCAGAAAAGACTTAGAATTTTAGCAGCCTCAATAGCTACTCCCCCACCAGAAAAAGCATGTTATACACAGATACAAATAAGATAGAAGAAAGCAATACCTAACTTATTACTGGTTTAGTAAAACAATCAATGATGTGGAAGAATATATTTTTTCTCAGTCACAAGTGATCACAGCAAGGAAAAACAAAAAGCCCACAACCTAAACAAAACCAAATCAGACAGGTGGTTCCACCTCTACAGTCTCGGAAAGCTTTTCAAAATGGAAGTGCACACCAAAACCCAAACTCTTTCCTAATATTCCAGTGGTGACTTCAATTAAAAAAAAAACAAAAAACAAAAAACAAAAAACCACCAAAACGCTTTCTATGAAGAAATCATGATCAATCCTATTTAATTATGTATTTCTTCCCCAATTTTCAATGTCATCAGTTGCAGTTACCTTTCTACAGAAGGATTTGATCAAGTTCTCCTTCTCCACTCTCACACTCACATATGTTACATTACTCCTTTATATCTGAAGTTTGAAAAACAGTGGTCTGTTAAAACAAGGTGGAGAAAACATCCGGTTCCAGAATCAGATTTAGTCTCTCCACACCTCAGACACACATATTCTGATGAATTGCAACGAGAGCCTCAGAAATCAAGTCTTAGCTAATTAAAACACTTGGTACAAGGATATGATGATTTTTTGTAGACTGTTAAGACACAATTGAAAGAAATGTTATTGACCTCATTTCCAAAGTACGATAGGTGACCTTTTTGGTGTGCCATGATTATTATAAGAACTGTCAAAGCTGAGAGAACTGTAGGATTTTTACAGATATTTGAGAAAACTCAGTGAAACTGTTAATCTAAAACTCTGTGCTCATAAGGATAATGAACCAGAGTAGCTATCCCAATGGAGAGACAGAAAAAAGTGGTGGTACAAAATAATTAGGAATCTGTAATCTTCTCAAAGAAAAAATAAAATTAGTGCTACTCATAATTTCTATGTTGCTAGACATTTAACCTTTAAGTCAAAGGAGAGCTGTATAGCCCCTTAATATCATCAGAGAACTAAATCAATTCCAAAATGGAATCTGCATGTGGCTGAACTTGTTGCTTTTCAGTCCCTCAGTAACACTCTACAAATATTGTACAACACTTACTGGAATCAGGTCAAAATAAAAGACGTGAGTTGTACAACTGTGAAGCACGCTGATCCCTTATTAGTGCTATAATCGTATCAGATCACCAGTAAATTTCTGTGTTGGAAGTGCAGATCTAGTGCTATTACAGTGCAAATACTATTTTTCCTACAAGTACAAACCTCCATGATTTAGCAGTCAGTTATATGACCTGAGTATTTTCTTCTGAACTAGTGGAAGGAGAAATAATTCTGTTACAAATTCTCTGAAATATCAGCTCTTACCTTAAGAGTTCCTGCAGTTTCTTTTTTGTGGCTGACACTCCTAAAAAGGGCAGAAGGGGCAGAGCTAATCTTCTGGTATTTACTACTATTTTTTCCCAAAGAAGCATAGGGGTGGTCACTGTTCGATTCAGGCATTTCATGCTTCAAGTCACATGCGAACACACTTTTTTTCAAATATATTTGAGCAGAGTTAAAGATGGTTAATACTGAAAACACTGCACCACGCTGGTTTACCAAGAACATCCCATGCCATGCAACAGTAAACAACTACAAATAGAGTTTTCTCCTCTTGTGGAAACCACACAAACATCTGTCTTTTAAGAAGAGATCAGGCCATGCATGCACAGATGAAGGGTCTTGATTTAGAATCACATTACAAGAACGAAAACAAAGTTTTTTGAGCTAGAAGACTCACTTTCCAGTGCTCCTGAGTGAAAACCCAGTGCCTAAACATGGCAATTAAGCCATAACGGGGCCTGCCTAAACTCCCTCCCTTAATCTGTGGTCTTTGTGGTCCATAAGTATCCAAGAAGTGCATGATATCACTGTGGAAGCAGCAGATGTTTCTCTCTGTGCCTCTATATAGGCAGACATTTGTGGAGAATATTCTCTCCTGGGAAAACTAAGATTTTTTCCTTTTTCCCCCTGTTTTAAACATCTTCCACACTGGAAGAGAAGGACAAAGGGAATGGTGAAATTCAGCTTGGCAGTGCCCAGCTCAAGATAACACAGTTAATTCCTGTATTTCTTAGATTTTCTACAATATAATTCCTTTAAAAACAAACAAAAACCCAACCAAACAAAAAAAAAACACAAGACCCAAATTAAAACAAAAAAACCATGGTATTTTTTTATTCTGTTTGCTCAACGTCATAAGCAAGACAACTACTAGTTAAGTCACACTTGGTAACCAGATGTGCTGAGTATGAATATATATTCAACCTAACATTTAAAGCAAAGTCTTCAGCAGCTGCAATATTTTAAGCAGTTACCACTAGATCTTTTTTTTTCAAATATATCTTCTAAGTCTTCCAGTAATTACTAGCTGTATGTAACATACCATTTCTCTGTCTCACTAAGAACACAATAGTATAATTAGATCTGTTGCAAATCCCCAAACTGTTTAGCACAAATTGTTATGAAAGATATAAAAATAAAACTCAAACGTTTTTCTCCAGTAGAGGATGAAGAAAACACACTTGAACACCAGACTTGATCTCATATATACAGCTAAGGCAAAAAATATGTGGCTACATCAATTATCTCTGTCAATAAGATCATATGCACTCACAGGAAAAATTTGGTATTTGTTTAGAAATAACAGACTTCATAGAATATGTGTGTTGTGACATTTAATATAAATGAAACTACTAAGACTAAATCAAAGTCAACAGGCACTGTGCAATCCCTTGAACTGGCCAAAACATGAGTGGCTCTTAAGGAACAATTTGGTCAAAAGAAGTGCCAATAAACTGTACATCAGTTGAGGTAGCAGAAATCACTGTAAATTACCCCGATTTTCTCCTTCTAGCTGTATATATTTTTCCCAGCAATTCGTCTCTTTCCTGAAATTTACCACTCAGAAGAGGCACTGGAAGAATATTCAGAAGCAACTACAACCTTAGCTGGGAACTAAGGTGTCACAACACACTGAATTCCTAGCACTGATGTCAGGGTAGAAAGTAGATTACGCAAGCTAAGTAGCTAGGAATCCCAGCTATAAAACAAAATCCTAGTTTAAAGCTTTCCCATATATCTTGATTTTCAATCCTTTATCTCAAATCCTGATTATAAACATTTGATAAGTAGATCCTTTTGTTTTGCTGTTGAGCCTGTATAGAACTAGAGTGAGGAGGAGGAGGAAGATGGGAGATGAATCAGAAGAAAATTGAAGTTCTTAACAGCACCCAGGGGCTAAGGAGTGTTTCCTGTCAAGAATCAGTCTGCGAGGAGTCTGGGTGGGACTTGTTCTGCCAGTGACAGCTTTTGGGAAGAAGCTCCCTCAGGCAGGTATATATCAATAAATACTCTGTTGCAAAGGAAAGGTGGTTGAGAAACACACCAACAGCTCTGGGTGAACTGGGTATTACTATAACCTGAGGCAAAAGGAAGCTGACAAATGCTGGCACTTTCACTCACAAACAGGTGGCATGCATCCAGGAGAACATACTAAAATGTTAAGAACCCTGAAAGGAGCAGGTACACCAACAACTAAAGTCTGAAACCCACCACCAATGAATGGACATTTCCTTGATCGTATTATTCCAGTAAGCAAGTTTATTGGCAATAGAAGTGACGATCTTTAAAACATTGATTAGAAATGACACAAAGTGGTTTTTAATAGAGTGCTAAAACTTGGACAATACTAACAGTAAGATCATTCACAATCACTGATCATATTGCTTTTGCTAGAGCAATACTTAAATGCCTTCATAACTTAATTAAAACCAGCTAGCTGAAACAGAGGAATATGCTACCATGCAAAGGAATGGTTCTGGAGAAGCTGGTAGCACAGTGCTGTACCACTGAGTTTTAAACTGTTCGGCTACATTTGGTCAATTGAACCTACTCTCTTCTCAGGTTTACTGGCATTATGCTCCTGCCTAACTCATATGTTTAAGTTTTGCTACTTTCAGTTGTTAGGAGGTATCCTGTCACGTGGCTGGATATGAGTCCCCTGACTTTTTCCTTCAAATTGTCAAAAGCCTGATACATAAATTGGCCAAGGTCCCCAGAAGGCAGATTCTGGCCTGAATTAAAATCAGCATTTCCCATGTCATCAATTACTGCAAGGAATGTCTTTTCTGAGCTGAACTCACAGGCTACTTTGGCTTTGCCATCTCTAACACCTGCAGAGTAGCATGTGTAAGCCCTTCAAACCATAAATACAGAACATAATAGACAGCATTCTCTCCCTGGACAGAAATTCAGGAGGCCAGAGGAAAGAGAAAGAAAAGCACTATGAGAGAGGGTAACCAGCTCAATTGACCTGAGTAGATGCTCAGATAGCATGGTACAGACAATAAAGGTGCAAAGTACAAAGAACAATAGGAGCACAACCTTTTCTGAAATGTGGGTCTAAAAAAGGACTAATTTTCTAATGTAAAACCAGCTCAGATGAAACTTCAGTCTTTCAAAGCCTGACTCAATATTGTTGTGAAAGTAGCTTCACAAGAAAACTTACTGACAGTAGATGTGAGAGCCTTTAAAACAGCTATTGGTTCAAAAAGGAGACAAGTTTTCAAGATCTGACATTGCTAGAAACGTAAGAATAGTAAAATAACAAAAAATTAAGTGTTCCTGTGTCTGATCCAACCAAAACCAAGTTTGTATTTCACTTATCTCACAACTTGTTGGACATTCGAAACCCAAATGAATTCAGGAATCCCAAGTATGAGAACTATTTCAGCCATAAGATGTCAAGAGGATCAACCTTCACAGGGAAGACAAATATGTTTGCCCCCTCTCCACCTAGCAAAACCTTGCATCATGCAAACTTGCTCTCAACTTATCAGTTGAGAAGCAAGTTCAGAAGTCCAAAAATATCTGCTCCCTGACAGGCTCTGGGTATTCTTGGGCTATGAGCAGGGATGTCATTTATTAGATCAGGTTGCTCAGGGCCCCATCTAACCTGGCCTGGAACACTTCCAGGCATGGGGCATTCCCAGCCTCCCTGGGCAATCTGTTCCAGTGCTTTACCATCCTATTAGTAGATAATTTCTTCCTAACATCTATTGTAAATCTGTCCTCTTTCAGTTTAAAACCATTGTCACAATTCAGTCTTTCAATACCTAAAAGGGGCTTATGGAAAGGTGAGAAACATTTTATATGGGCAAACAGTGACTGGAAGAGGGGCAATGGTTTTAATTCTGTAGGTCAAGCTGGAGCTGACTGGTCTTTCTGTGCCATCTAAGAAAAATCCCACTTAAATATATGCCTTTTATACAATTATATGCAAATATATTTAAAATTTAAACATCAAGTATTTTTGTTGAGGGTTGAATGCCAAATGGAATAAATAAGAACTAAGATTGTACAAGATATGTCTAAATTTTTTTAATCATATGCAAAGTGGAACAGAATTCCAGCACTATCTTGGGTTCTCATATATGTCACCTGTGAAGCTTCACTATCAGTCCATTCTCACTTTTCTTTATTAATTTCTCAGCAATGTAGTAGCATTCTACATAGATCTCCCAATTTATTTATCAGGATTGACACCAATGCTTTCAACTTCATTGTATTTTATCACTTAAAGAAGCAAATATGCTAAGCTGAAGATAAGTATACATACAGGACAAAAATCCCTTTTTTTCTCACTTCAGTATGTTGAAAGTACCCTCTAGTATCCTGTTACTCATGTTTGCAATTCAGTTTTCTTCCAGTGTCCTTCTGCTTCAAGTTCAGGTTTCACATTTTCACTTTCAAAGCTCCATAAATCTCTGCCCTACCAAAATCTGTCCTTATTGCCTCATATACCATGAACCTTACTCCAGTTCATCAAACCTTTCATCTCCTTACCTTCACACGTTTCTTTTAATGCTACAATTCCTGTTCTTGAAGACATCCAGTGCACCCACTTGCTCGTTCTCCTCTTAAAAGATATTTAAAATAGGACCGGCAATGTGTTAAACACCAAATTCAGCATTCTTTCTTCAGTAGAGCACCCACCTAAGCTCATATTCGGGCCTTACATGGTGCTGTGGACCTTTTCTAGGACTTCCCTCTCTATTGGACATGACTTGGGGAAAAACAAAACAAAAAAAAACGCCTGGGAAGAGATGACTTGATTCTGTGTAGAAGTCATTCTGCCTCCTCAGTCCTCCTGCACGTTAATTGTAAGATGTCAGTTTTGTGCAGATTCAAAACAATTGCCCACGAAGTAATCATCAAAAATATATATTAACATCTTTACAAGGGCTGTATTTAAGCTCATGAAAATTTGATGTATAGATGCAGAATTTTCCCTAGCTGCATGTGTAGCATTTACAGAACATCTTAACACAAATGCCTTTAACTCCCTCAGTATTTTTTGTTATATCCCAGCGTTTCACATTATGAATACAGAAATGGAACGTAAAAACATGGTTTATATTTTAGAATATTAGTAAAAAAATTGATACAGACGGTAAATAATCATTGCCTTAGGCGCTGATTTGGTGTAAAGCCAGCCATGGTACGATGCCTCCAGCGCTGCTGCCACAGTAGTGCTGCCGAGCTGACCAAAGCCTGCTCCTAGAGTGACACCCGGTGGCCACCAAAGCGAACAGCACAGCGTGATTCTTGCCCTCCAACCTCCCTGCCTGTGCTCAGGGGCAGGATCCATCACTGTGTTAGTCAGGTATCAGCTGGAAATTCTCCATGGGAATCTGCACAACACAGGAAAACCCTGTGTGAATTTCAAATTGATACACATACAAACTCTGAGTAAGGAACACATAGTGTTTTGGTTAATTATGCATCATTTGATTTTTCTTTTTTTTATACAGTCATATGACACTAATAGCTAATGGTTTCAGAATTCTCAGAATGAAGTTTCTTGTTTCATTCTGGAAACAATTTGCAGTAGGTAAGCAACATTTCCAAAGCATGACAGTACAAGTTCAAGATTAAACCATAAACTGCTATTCCAAGGCAGGGAAAATTAGTTGATCTGTTCTTAAAAGTTAGAGGACTAAAGTGCATTTATTAAATTTTAAATTATGGGACAAAGACATTGTTGGGCTTAAAATAATTTTGATCAAATTAAAACAGTAACAGTGATTCAATAGTCATCAAGTTTCAAGCAAGGAATCATGCTTTAGGAAAACAATTGGCAACTGAAAATCAGTGAGACTTAAGAGCTTCTTGACACATCTTGCATTCTGATTAAGTATCATATGAGTCAGAGCAGAGATTTTCTAAAGTAACAGCCTAATCAAAAATTGTTTGATAATATTTTCTAAAGAATAATAAATTCACTGTTCTAATAGGAAAAAAGCAAGAGCATTTCAGAACAGTTTGTTTTGGTGTTACATTTTTAAGACTCTTGTAAAGTGAAATTGAAACAGAATAGTTATTTCAAGTCAATTTTTATTTATCATATATTATTTCTCAGATCAGAGTCAAAATTCCTGGTGATGCCCTACGCCTCTTATAGTAGCTAGGGGTACCACTGAAATCAACTCTGCTTTTTTCCTTTGGAGAAATCCCTGTTTTTTCTCCAGTAAGTACAAAGTCAGGTAAATAAAGCTTCCCAGACACCCTCACACAATGGAGATTCTTGAGGTAATATCAACTCTGTGCCTCTTGTACCATTACCCTCACTCAGCACAGGTGTAATGGAGGTGATGGGCATGTACCCAGCCACTGAGGCCTGAAAACTGGCTTACTGCTTTCTCATCTCAACTCTGCCTTAACATCTCTGCTTAGAAAGAGAAGTGTTAAAACAACAAAGACAATTGTTTACATAAGCATAATGAAATTATCCAGGTACTTTATCTGAAGTAATAGTTTCTCCAGAAACATTAGCATACAACATCTGAAAGAGATTACCACTGATCACAAAACAGCACACACAAGGCAGGCATAAGAAACCACATCAGTCTGGAAACAATGACAAAAATGTGTCACTTATCAGTAAGTTATACACGTGCTCTGGCTGGCCAACCAAGCATGCAAGAATTTAAAGCTTGTGGCAGAACCAGTGACTGCATGAAACCTAAACAACTAAGACACATAGCAATGGGAAGAATGACCTCCTACTGTATTAAGTTTAAAGCCGGATATTGCCAGGAGACATGAAAAGGCTCTTGGAGTATGCACACAGCTAATTCTTGATACCATGGAACCAGACCAAAGATAGCACTGGAAAGGCAGATGGAGGGTTAAAACATAGCTCTATAAACTGCTGCCAGAACTGAGCTGGCATTCAAAGCTCTGTGTTCCACAAGCAAGGCTGGGACTGAGCAGCCTTCAGAGAGAGACTAGTCCAAGCACCTCCTTTGATCATACTCTTTAGTGGATACAGTCATGTTTTGCAACAGTCAAAGTTTTTTATTTTTAAGTTTCCTTGTTTTCTGTTCACTGAAGAACAGAAACTCATTATTAGCAGGCAAGTATAAATACTAATTGCCAATATACTACTATATTTTGTACTCCCTCTTCCCCCTGCTCTCTTGTGCTAGATTTCTGTTTTAAACCAAATTATGGTTTAAATGTACTAGAATCAGGCATGGGAACACAACAGTTTACAATATTATTGCAAAGCAGATATAAGGCACTAAAAGTCTAATAGCACAGTCTGGCATTTCAGACAATTGTATTTAGAGCTACACCAATTACAATTACGAATGTGCTACGATCTTTATACAACTCCACATATATGCTGTATTAGGATTAAAAGACGTATGATTGTGGAATAACAACTTGATTTGAGAAGGTTGAGGAATCCCATAAAGAATTAAGAACAATCTCAATAACAGTATTTTGGAATGGTGGTTTGTTCCATGTATTAACACTAAGCCTGCTGTAAAATAAAGTTTGTTCCATGCAACAGAAATGCTACTGAAATGTCATTTTAAGGTCTGCCTTTCCATTTTCCCCACCCTCCTCCTCTGTGAATTTCAAAAGTCAGAGAGGAGAAAAATCAAACACACTCATGCAAAACTATCCTGCCCTCCTCCCTAAATCCTAAAATAGCCCTTGAGGTTCCAGAATTGAAGGTATAAAAGCAGAGAAGCAGAAGTAAGCACCACATCCAAGCTCACCAAAGGTAGACAAATGCAAACCTAACCCACATAAGTCACATCTTTGTTGTATTCTAAGCTCGTTCTTAACTCCTAGCTATCTCAGAAATGAACAATAAAAAGTCACTTCATAGCAAATATTCAAGGTAAAATCTCTACTGATGTTCAGTTCATTCCTCATTATACTGCCTTTAGCAAAAGTCTTCTTTTCGGCAGATCATTTTTCTTCAATACTTTGAACAGTCACAGCTGACACCTTTTAAATTCCCACAATGAATTAATCTGGCAACATTTTGCAAACTCTCTAAGTGAACTCTTGTGTAGTTCTGGCAGAAGTGAAATTTCTTACTTTTTGTGAAGGCTTCTTCCATTTTTGGCATGACATTTACATTCCCAAAATTGACAGATGCAGTAATAGTTGGTCTTGGCATTCACTGTTGGGTGACTCTGGCTCATACATTCATTTGTGTACTTTGTTTTAAAGAATTCCCTCTGCCCATCTCTTTTCAGGACAATTTTGCTTTTGACTATTGTTCTACACCAAAATGCAAAAGCAGTGTCTTACAGAGGCATGTATTTTGATACCTTACAAGATAATTGAGAATAGTTTGCTGATGATAGAAACTGGGGGAAGTAGATGATACACTTGAAGGCTGTGCTGCCATTCAGCAAGACCTTGATAGGATGGAGAGTTGGAGATGTCTCTATTTCGCCCATCAGGATATCCTTTTGTTTTTCTTCTGTGCTGAGCTGATGACACTGCACTTACAATACCTGATCAAAATAAACAAATAAATCAAACTATTTTAATGTGGTGATCAGGGGCAGGGGAAGACAAGACAAATGAGTCAAGCAGAAGAGAAGTTCTCAAAGTCTGAGAAAGTTGTATTAAACCAGCAGCAGAAACCCCACTCTTGCTCCACATGAATGTAGCTGTCATGCATAGTGTCTGTAAACATTGCACAGACCTATTTATATGCATATCTGTAAAAAGCCCACGGGTAAAAGACATCTAAGTTGTGCAACACTGGCCCTAAGTAAATATTTATCAGGAATTAAAATCCTTCTAGCACGATACTTTGTAAAATTTGAAAATCTTACATTCATTTGTATGGAGAACAAGAATATTAATTCTTCATTATACATTCTCATTCTACATAATTTTCCAGTATCACCCATTCTTACAGGTAAACTAGAAATGAATACTCTATCTTTTGTTTGATGAAGAGAACCCAGGTCATTATTTTTATTATAAAGCTTATAATTAAAATAATAATTAATAATTAAAAATTTTACTACTAGGTAAGCATGAGGTTGTCATTGCACTACAAGCAAGTTTTTTAAAGTTATACACATTTACAAATCCAACTATAAAAGAAAAGGTGAAAGATACTGTGCCTCTTGTGTGGCAAAACCAGAAGCTCTTCATACAGTCACTTGAACTGATAGCACTCTGGAAACAAGGATGCAAAAGTGGAAGAAACAGGCTTTCAACAAATTGGCAGAATAAGTCAAATGGAAAATTACAACAGGCAAGGAATGTGAGCTATATAAGAAATTGTGTTCTATTGAGCATCTAGATTGTGCAAATCAGGTTTTATTTAGTGAATTGCTTGTTTCCCCTCTACTAGCAGCTCAAATGACTGTATAAATACCAACTATTAGTAAATGCAACTATCACTTTTTAAAAGACCAGTGTTACTGTGGCAACTCTACAGGGGAAAATCATGTAGAGTCATGAGTAAAAAGGTCAGGAAAGCCAGGCTTATACTAAGCTCATTTTTCCACAGCAGAAGAAAGTGGGTATCTGTGACATTTGCAGACAGGCAAGCAATGCAACAAGGGAGGGGAAAACTGTAATCATGGGGTGCTCAACTGGCAAATACAATGTATAATCCAAAGTACTTAGTGGGGACAAAAATCTTTTGGCTGTTATTTCAGGCATAAATTCTGAGGACCAATGAGAAAAACAAGACAGGAGAAATTAAGCTTGGGATTCTAGGACAGGAACTGTTCAAATGGCAATTTACACTCTTGGTTGGGCTGTGAATGAACTTTGCTATGGCAGTACATAAAATCTCCCACATTCCTGAAACCTGATAAGTCCATTTTCAGGATGCATACAGCATACCAGTTTAGCACCTGGTTGGCATTTGGGACTCGGATAGTTCAGCAGGACTGCAACAGGAACACACAGTCCTACTAAGCAGAAAAAAAAATAATTGTGAGTTTTAGGGAGGTTGAGAGTGAAATGTCTTGCCTTGTTTTAAACTCTTCAAAAAGACGGATAACAAACTTCCAACTCAGCTTTCTTGAAAGTCCTACTGAAACCAAAGGTTTGTTTCCCTGACGTGGGCATTAGGTATCTTTTGAAGTCTCTAGCTGTAAGTAATACAATATTCCACATTGCAGCATCCAGTTCTTTGGTGTCTTTGGTACAGAGCAGGCTTCTCAGCCATTGGAGAAGTGCTGCAGTTGCCTGTAAAATTAATGTGGAAGACTTGATATATATACAGATGGATAGATAAATATAGATATATGTAGACCACAAAAAATAAAACAAATGTTGAAAAAGATGCACTGTGAACCCCAGAGACTGATCATCAGCTTGGCATCAATTAAGGTTGTAGTATTGATACACACAAATCAAAACACGCTTACATTTATGCTCTTCTATAGCCTGCCCCCAGAGTTGCCCAAACTTGAATGTTTGGGACACTGATATCCTAAAACACTGGTAAGTATTCCAACCTCCTCCTTCCTGCAGGAGGTCAAACTCCTCTTTTTACTCCGAACCCACAAAAAGGATTGGTTGTCCTGCTCACTGTAACCTTCACCTCTCCTGAAGTATGAGCACATTGTGAAAGCTCTCCTTTCAAAAGCTAGGAGGTGTGCAAATTGGTTTACAATATCAAGAATGGAGAAAGTCCTGCCAGAAATGGATTTGTGAAGAAAATGAACAAGCCACGGATAATGCTTTAACAACTGATGCTTTTAACGTGGTTTAAATGTAAAAAATGATTGTTAGAATGTCTTTTTGCAAAGTCACTGCTTCTCCTTCCCAGAAGGCCTTGGGATACCTGTTATCTCAGGGGTCTGGACGAAAGTCGCGACATGTAAGTTACCTGAACCCCCCTCCTATTAAATGTAAATCCCCTTACTCCCATTGGCCCAGAGCCAAACCCCCTCTTGTTTCCTATTGGTGGGTTTGGGATCCCTCCAAGGTCCATATAAACCCCTGACCAGCAGCAATCAACTCTCTTCTCCTCCCTCTCCAGTGGTCTCTGTGTGTCCTTCTCAGGACCACATGGTCAGGGAAAGCGGGGAGCACATTTTCTCCTAGGTAATGGACTAAACTCCAGGACCAGGAGAATCACCATACCATTGTAGATTGCACCCCACAACAGATAGCCACTACAGACGCAGAAGGAATCCTGCAGAAACAAGGAGGCAAAGGCATTACTCAAACAGTTTGTCACTTGGGTCTTAGCAGGCCACACTGAAGACACTGAGATCCATGTATAGCAGCACTATATGGATGTCTCTGCAACTGTATTGAGGCAGCTGGTGATATCTAAATGGTGGCTGTACTCATTCAAGTTCCTTTGATGACCTCATGAGTGATCAAATTGACCCTTAAGTCATTTATACATAACTTTTCAACACACAACAAGTCTGAGTAAACATGATCCACGTCTGGGCTGCTTGTACCACAGAGAAATCACTGAGATTCGTTTCAAGTGACTGATGCTAGACTTTAATGTAATTTCGAGCAGACACAATATTCCCATTCCTGAAAAGGAGTAACAGATTGAATATGCAGAAATAGAAGGAACTCATGTGTTTTGACATGGTTAGAAACAGAAAAGCTGGTTCTTACTGAATGAAAACAGCTGCCTCCACAAATATTTTTACTGATAAAATTAGGCCACGTTCTTACCTTAGGTAATTTTGTGCATACCAACCATCCTGATCAGGTTGAACTAATATGATCACGCATACACGGGCCTGCTCAAAGGTAAATCTATGACACCTTATATCTACCTTTTCTCTATAGAAAACAATGCAGAAATTTCAAACATTTTCTCCAAAACATGAACACTTGTACATCAAGATTGTCTTAATTAAAAAAAAAAACAACAAACAACAAACACATTTGTTTCAGTTTTGCTACAAATTCTCACTAGAAGATTTGAAGTACATTCAGAACATGTTTTGAAATGTTTCGGCAAACCCTGACAAGAAGTGATAGTCACTTTTCAATTCAAATTTTTCAATACAAATGAAACTCTTTTCACTGTAAGGACATGAAACTGAAGCAAGATTCTTACTTACTAGTTTATTTTTCTATAAAGATCAATGTTACCCATTAAAAGTCAGAAATGGCCATCATGAACTTCTACTTAAGATTTGTTATATTTTATTTATCAATGCATTAGCATTTTGGAAAAAAAAGTCCAATAAAACATGCCACAACACAGCACAAGATGCCATAATAGTTTCGAATAAAAACAATTTCTGATATCTAAGTATTTTATTAACTTTAACATGGTGGTTTGAGCTTTTATTAAAGCCAATAATGAGGGCCTTAAAAAGGAAAAAAAAAAAA
>VWZD01005960.1:89313-118281 GCA_013396695.1 Sakesphorus luctuosus
AAAAAACAAAACCCAAGAAATTGGCAGATTTTTGCAAACCCCAGGAAAGTTCTGTGTTACTGTGGGTAGATCCACAGTATCCACTATGGATATCCACTACAGATTCTCAGAAAAAGAAGAATAATACCTCTCTTCACTTTCAAAGAGAAAAAATACTTTTCCTCCTTGTAAATTAGTCTAATGACTTGGTAATAAAATGTGCTTATCTGACTAGAATCCTGTTGCTTAAAAAACTCTTTTTAATCACAATTTTTCTTCTATGGAAAAATGAGTTTCTCAAAATAAGACTTTGGAAGTCATAATTTTATGTGAAATTTAGTTTTTAGAACTAATTTAAAAATAATTGGGCATTACACTGTTAAGGAAACTATCCTGTCTGACCATTCAGGAGCCCTCTGGCAGTCACGCTCCCACCACCAGACACCATAGTGCAGGGACCGAAGCCCTTCAGAGCAAGCAGCTCCAGTGACCCGACGGTGCTCACTCTGACTCCCTACACACACACCACTCTCACAGTCAGACAAGGTTTTCTTACCAGCTCAACCCCAGGTTTTCCACAGAAGTGTCTCACACCTCTGATTCCTTTAATTACTTTAATCATGTGAACAGAATAACAGCACGAGATGGTGCCCCCAAGGAGGGAACCCGAAAGAAGGAAACCCTGGACTTTTATATCCTCACAGTCTAAGGATGAGATGATCTGGGGTCTCCCAGCTAAATAATCATCTCCTGCTGTGTCTCTGGGTGTCTGGTCATCTGGCTGGGTCACAGGTCCCTGTGCCCTTTGTCATGCAAAGGATCAGCAGTTCAGGGCTTCTTGCATGGGGTTCCTGCCACCCAAACCAGTCCCCACCCACCACCTCCCCCCCAAACCAAAACACTAGAAAGCAAGCAAGCAAACAAAAAGAAATCCACACAAAAACACATCAACAAAAAATTACTCTTCCAGGATAAGTAAGCACCCAGTGCTGAGCCATCACAATTCCCAGGCAAAAGCCTCTTTCCTTTAACAAAGGCAACACTGTTACAGGTATGACTCTGATCTTTTCAGTCTCTATTTACCTTAACGTATTAGAGAGAGGAATTAGGTAGGCTGTCTAGATACCACGCTGGGGAGGAAACATAGCAAAAAGAAATGAAAAACACATTGGATTTTTTTCCCCACGTAGTTTTGGTGACAAAGGTCTATGGCACATGTGACAAATCTACAAAGTTTGCTGCAGCAATGTCATTATATGTCATGGCATTCTACATTTAACGTTTATTGAAGTTGTCTTCCTGAAACAGAGCAAAAAGATTGCATTAGCTCACAATAGAAAACACAATTAAATTTATCTTTACTTTTAAAATTTGGCATTGTGCCCTTTCAAATAAATTAAAAGAAAATAAACCGCTCATTAAATTGTAATACATAGAACTCATTAACTAAAATAGAGATGATGGGCTTCAAAAGCCTACATCTTTTGGTTAATTTTTAAGGTAGGCTACCAAAAACAAACAAAAAAACCCCAACCATCCTAACACCCCAAGCATGATTTAAAGACAGATTATACTAAGCAAGTATGCAGTTAGATTCAAGGAGAATGAATTTCGTGCATTCTCAGCACATGACTGAATTGCAAGGTTAACAGTATTTCTCTTTAAATAAGTGACTACCTGGTTTCAGCTTCACTTGTAGGAAATGAGTCATGAAGCAATGATATAATGATAATGGCTGACTGTCATTCAGGTTATTTAGGATATAAAATGCTACAACACATATGGAAACATTACACTTAAGTATTTGCAATAAAATAAAATTTAGGAACATTCCAGAGGACAGACTCTTGTATCCCTCCAATCCCTTAACTGAAACACAGATAATGCCTAAAAGCCTACAGATTGAAAAGATGATGATGATTGGGTAAATTTATTTATACACAAAGAAGCACACAGAAGAAAATGCAATATCTTAGAGGTTTGTAAAGAATATTGCACTCCCTCACTAGAATAAGTCTCTGACACCTGTGATCTACTTTGCAGATTTTAAAGTATAAAATGAGTGTTTGGTACTGATTATAGATTTTATCTTCAGAGGAGATAAAAAAGAATCTTTTGTGAATTCATCTTCGGGTGAAACTTTCTGCTATAATAGCACAATACATAATTCAAAGGTACTTTTCTATATACATGTGTATATATGCTAAATATGTCTATATTAGAGAGAGCATTAAAAGTATTGTTCTACAAACTCATGACCAAGAAAGTTACCACTTATTTGGCTTTGGCCATACAAGAGTATTATGGGAAAAGTTCAGCCAAATTCTTTTCCAACAGAATTTTTTCAGTCTTATAATTATATTTTTCAAAATATTTATCCATTCTGGTTTCCTGGACTTGATTAGTCTTCCATATCCATTTTTATACCAGTACCACTGCACTCCATTTGATTATTCTCCATTCACATCTCTACATCAAGCCTCAGGTAATTGCAAGTTGGATCAATGACTCAACCATGTAAATCAGTCAAAGTTACACTGCAGATCATGTAAGAGATGTGTCTTCACTGGAGCTATGAAAATAATTTGAAGGAGAGAAGGACAGTCACAATAGGGCACCAATGACTTCCTTGAAACCAGTCATGATACTGACTGTACTAGACACAACATGTATGCAACCTTGGATATTCTAATATCTTAGCTAGGGTAAACTCATATTACTTCACTGGTTTCCAGCTCAGGGGTTGGTAGGTTCAAACTCACACAAAAGAAACCAAAATAAAGGTAGTTTGGTTTGATATAAAGGGATTTGATTACCACATGAATTCTTTTAACCAAGGAGTTTATTTAGCATTTCTTCTTCTACCCTAACATTACACTGAGCCAGCAATGAAGCCTCTGTGCATGGAAACTATATTCATGGGAAGTAGGCAACCAGTATTAATTTCTGTACAATTTTCATCAAAATAGGAAAATATGTTAGAAATTATGCAACATTGTGGGGAGGGGACAGTTCCCGCCTGTCCTCCAGAGCTGGGTACTGCTGAGACAGAGGTCTTTTCAGTCCTCAAGATGAGTGGTGAAAACTGGTTTATTGCAAAATCACGCAGCCTTTATAGGGTCTTGAGGGGAAGATGTTGGAACTGGGAAAGCATTGGGTAGGGGCTCGGGCGGAAGGGAGTTGCTTACGTGCCAACTAGCCAGTGGGAAAACGGGAGGAACCAAACACAATAAAAAACCAGGGTTTGGGATAGACAGGTGTGACAACCAATAGGGTTAGAACAAAAGTGGAAGCCAGCAGGAGTGGTTGCCACGCTGCCACAGACTGCACCGGCAACACGAAGCAGAGGCATCTTGGCACAGAGCCGGCCCGGCTGCATCCTGCGGGCGCAGCCTTAGCTCATCCCACCGGGCGTAGCTCCGGTGGCTCCTGGATGCTGCCAGCATGGCAATGGGGGGTGGGGCATGGAGACGGAGACCCCCCCCAGGTGGGGCCATGCCATGCCGGCCCGGGTAGAGACAATGCCCATGCCTAATGAGCACATGGTAACTCAGGAATACAAAGCCTTTGGAGAAGACTGGGGAAGGGGGGGAAATGATGCAGGGGGGGATACAGAAACTTTCTGAACTAAACACCAGTACAAGTAAAATGCGTAACTTTGAAATTCCCAACAACAAAGTCGTATATGTGCATGGCTAGTAAGATTCAGGATGCTTCCCAACGCTGTCACTCCTCCAAGGTCCATTTCAGAGTTTTCCCACAAGAAATAGCTCCCAATATCCAGTGATGTTCATAGATGTCCACACATAAAAACACACACATGCCCACCCATTCCCTTCCAGCTGTTTAGCACATATCTTTGGAAAGACTCCCAGAGGAATCTTCATCAATAGAGATTATAGAAATATTATGCTCCTGCTTGTCTTTATCCCTTCTCTTGGAAAATAAATCTCTAAGTTCAGTCTTCTTGCCTACTGAGCTCTTGACCTCTTCTTCAAATTGACAAAAGATGTTGCAGTAACCTGGCAGATGCGCAAGAAGTCTTTGAAACAAAAATGCACTCGTGAGTAACACATGGGCTCAAGATTCCCTATCTGCCCAGGTCTCTTTCTGTCATGTAACTGGCCACATAGAGACACAGTCCTGACAACAATCATGCGGGAATCTATGAAGAAACAAACTCATTCATTACAGATAACTGCAGGATCAAACCTAAAATTTCTGAATGGTGTTGTAGAAGATCAAAGGTTATGATTAAATAACACTCAACTATGGAATGGTCCACAGAATATTCTCAAGTAGCAGCAGCCTTCCACATAGTGACTCTAGAAAATTGTTCAAATTATATTCACCTTTCTTATTGAGTATCTCACAAGAAAAAACCCTAAATTTTAGTGAACATATATTGTAGTTGATATTACCAATGCTGGAAACCATATATGAAGTGCAGTGATTGATGCACAGGGTATGATAAAAGCAAGAGAGAAACTAATATCAATACAATAACTATTCTCACACTATGCAACCATACAATTTTCACTCAGTAACTTCAGAGTTTAGGAGTAGATTCTAAGTGCATTGCTACAGAAAGGGCATTTTAGTTTAGAAAAGAGATATTAATAACTGGGACATCTCCCATTTCCCCACTGCCCACAGTTGTTACAGTTTGTGTTTGTGCAACAGAGCGCATCAGTTAGCAGAGTTCTGTTAAGAACTAGAAGGGTACACAAGCATTATCTACCAGTCACTGCTTGAAAGGTTGTGACTGATCTTACAATTTCAACTTAGTGAATGTTTTGTAAGACATTCTTAACAAAGCAAACTTCATGCAAGTGCATGCAAAGATGAGATGTGTGAGTGACTTAAGACACAAGATATCAAACTAATAATTTGTTTGGATATTGACTAGTACACATGAAAAGGACAATTCCAGAAGAATTCACAGTCTAAAAATGAAATGCCATTATGTGGGAAGACAGATTAAGGGGGGAGGAGGGGGCGCGGACTTCCCGAATGGGGAACAGAGCTTACTAGGTCGGCATCACAGGCCCAGACACTTCCACAAGCCAGTCATGGGTAAAAGCACACTCCGACATGTGAACTCAAACAACTTCAGACATGGACCTATGACATCCTTTAGATATATTCTCAGGAACTAAGGATGTTCTTCAACTCAGTTCTTACAGTCTTCCAAATGTGCTTGTTAACCAATCAAACAATATAAATTGCTTCTTTTCCAACTTTTGGTAGAACTGATTAACTGAACAGTACCACAGAAGAAGATATATACTTGAAATAGTGCTGATTTTATGCTTTTTACTCTTTCTGTGAGCAAAGAAAAAGGCTCAGATAGGATGGGACATAGGACAGAAACTAGGGACCACAATGTGCTATTACACACCAAAGCAGGCTACACCAATTAACAGCAAAAGGATATGGTTTACACAGGAACACAACTTTTTACTGAGAAAGAAGGAAGAAGTTATCAAGGCCATAATACAAGACCTCTTACTTGGGGTCTTGAATGTGTAACCACTTACAGTGTTAGAACTATCTGTGTGTAGCTGTTCCATTCATTTAACAGGTGGGGAAATGGTTATTGGCTTTAGGGGTGTATTATCTGGTTCTGAGATACCAAAAATATGCTTTCAATTTCTTAAAGGAAGTGATATCAAAAAGGCATCTGCAGTATGTTTTTCAGACATGCTGGAAATAAATAATTTACCACAGAGAGCATGGAAAATTCCACCACATTCCTCTAAATACTGGCAATATTACTAAATAGGAAGCACTGAGTCACTGAAATTTATTTCATGTCCAGGAATGAGTCTGGTAAACAGGTAGCTCATCTGTTTATGTTGTAAGACACTTTGCGTTTTTGAAATTCAAGGAGAAAAATAGAGTACTCCACTTTCTGACTGGCCTCACAGGAAAAAAAAAATCTACCTAAATAAAAGAGCCAAAGTTCAGGCTGATATGTTTTGGTTTGGTTTTTTGTTGAAAGAACTGTATTCACAACTTTACAATGGCCCTTAGACTTACTAAGAATGAATGGAATAATACTGATGCAGCCTGCTGCCTAAACTGAAAATGAAATAGATGATGAAACACAGGAATACTTCTGTCTTATGTATAGTCTCTTTTCATAGCAAAGCAAATTAGATGACATTCAAAATGAAGAACACTAACAGATCTATTCAGTATAGATGTCAAGTTCTGAAAATCAATTATAAATTAAAAGATAAATACAATCATACAGAATTGATTATGGCAAAGGGACAAACAAGATGCAGCACATATATACTAACTACGTAATTAACCATATATGTGCATGTGCTCACGAGTCCAATAGGTAGAATCAAGACTTATAGAGCTGTGTGCTTCACTCAAAAAGTATGTTTTTAGCTTTGCTATACCATTATTTTCAGATAAGTATAACATCTACAAAACATTCTGAAAAGCATTTATAGATGCTTAATGATATTGCTATACAAAACCTCATGCTGTTGTATCTCATGTGGCCCCTCAATTCCATGTGATAATTTGCAGGAAGTGGGATAATTTGTATCTATTGAGAAAAGAACCAGGGAGATGAGCATGCAACTTGAAGAGTTGCTTTGCATAAATGTCTTAGCCCATAAAGCTAACACATTTTCTTGGGAGATTTTGCTGTAATTTAGATGGGAAGGGACACAGTAGTTCCTGTCTCCTTCCATTCGTTCCTTTTTAGACAACAGATTTGTCAGACTTCCCACGGACGTGGGAGAATTCACTGGGGACAGCTTTAAGAGTTTGACAGCCGTGGACAGGCCTCCAATTCCACACAGAAATGGTAAAACCTCTGAGTCATAGGCAGAGGAGTAAGGAGAAATTTAGACTGGGGAAAGGTACAATGAAACCACTCCCCACAAGATATGTATTTAACAGAAAACATTACTACAGATACATTAAGATTTTCTTGACACTGCTACAGAAGGGAGTCCAGATTAATGTTCAACCAGTCCAGGAAAAAAAAAATGGCCATTTTAGAAAGGTAAGACCCAAATATTTTCTTTTCACTTGTTGACAATGGCAGGAACCCAACTTTTTGAAGAAGCAAAACAAGACAAACACTTTCATCTTTGTGTGAGCCTAACACCAGTGAAAGAGCTTCTACTATATTACAGTCATAGTTTACGAAAACAAGTAACAGAGCAAGCAAAGGAATTATTTTAATAAAGTAACTAGAGTAACACAAAATCTTTCAGGAAGAAAAACGGGTATTCTTCTCCTAGTTACATAAACCAAAAAAATTCTAGAGTATTGCATCCTACCTTCCTTCTGCCTTTCAGCCTTTCTTCCCTATTTGGGTCTTAAACTTCAAGCTTCCCTTTAAGTGTTGTGCCATAAAGGTATAGGAAAAAAGCAAAACTAAACCAGTAACAATAGAAAAATAATTATAAATAAATAAGAACAACACAAACCAAAAAAACCCAAAACAAAACAAAAACCAACCACCACCACCCCTCCCCCCAAATCCAAATAAAAAACCAAGTCAACCTCCAAACCAGGCTATCAAAATCTTTCCCACTCTGTTACAGACTGAAAATAGTGTCTTCTGATCCTCCCACCCTCACGCTTTGAAACAGTCAAAAGCAGTTCACAATGACCCCTGCAATTGACTTTTCTGACCTTAGTACTGGTGCAAAACTGCATTAGCATTTTTAAAAGATTTATTCAATTACCTTCTACAACAATAACAAAATCTTTGATTGTGCAACTGAGTTAATCTGCACTGTCATTGCTCTTTCATTTCTTCCCTTCTCTAATTAATGCTTGAAGAGTCTCGTATTCCTTACAATATGCTCCAGCCCCTGCCTCCCACAACCCCTCATTTCTACAATAGCTCTTCTTCCTCATTAAAAGGAATGAATCTTGATTTGCAGGACAAATAAACAGCACACTCAGAGCTTTGGGAGGCAGCCCTATAAAAATATAGAATTTATGAGAATAATTAAATCACCATCTATATTAAACTTCTGCCCCTTTCTACCTACAAGCACATTCATTCCTCACTTGCCAACATCATGTTTGAAAAATGATCCTATGTATCCAATGAATAGATACAGGATATAGCAAACTTGGTTTCATTGTGGTTTTTTTTCACCTCTCCCATTTAAGGCTGGGAAACTTCATAAATCTCACCTGGATAGCACAGGACCCCTGTATTTCTCTGTCTTTTTCTTCTCTCATGTGTCCAAAGGAGCTTCTTTGGATTTACATCTAAATTTTCCATGTATCTTAACCAAAGTTCAGATTTATCCACTTTAAAAATAAGATGCCATTTATACCCTCAAACAGTTTCCTTAAGCTTAAAGTAGTTGCTAAATGAGTTTGGCTAATATTATGATTTCAGATCAAATATACCTGGCTATAACGTGATTATTTAATAACATTCAGATTAAGATTGCTATAGAAAACATGACCTGGATCTCATATATTCAGGATAAATCTCTTAATGAAAAAGTCAGAACAATTCCACAGAACAGGGAACAAAGAAATTCATACAACCCAGTCAGAATTTTTCTTGCAGGCAAGAAGACTGTTCCTATTAATCTATTAACACCTCTGCCATACAGTTACTAAAGACTAAATACACAGCTAGAACCCTTTCACCTTCCCACATATTTTCCTTCTGTTTAAACTACAAATAGGATTTTTGATATTTATCTCATAAGAATTAATATATTTCCACTATAAATCTAGCTCCTGTACTGCTATGTAAGTTACTTAAATGCTCCATAATCAAAACATAAGTATAAATTGCAATTGATTAATTCAAGGTGCAGCACTGGAGAATGGACTGCAAAATCCTTCCAGAGATTTCAAAGTATAGCTTTTCAGATCCACTCTGCTGTACAGTCAGTCACATTGTGTAGTTCAGATTCAGATTTATTATGTGTTTATGTGCATTCAAAAGACTTACTCATCAGCTTTTCCTCATAAAAGCCTTACAGTCCCAACTTCATTTAGATTCAGAGAAGACAGATTTTCAGCAAGACATTTGCCTTTTTCCTGATCCATCCATCCAAGGTTCTGTCTGCTCAGAAAAGTCTCCCTATTCCAAAAACCACTTAAAACATCACATAGTTTCCTCAGTTATCATATCTATATGTCAGGTGGTGGAAGCCCTACTACAGAACAGACAGAAAGATTTCATGGCCACCATCTTTATCCAGAAATTTTCTATTCCATGCCAGGGATTATTCTCCTCCCCTGCTCCCAAATTACAGAGCAACTTATTAAAGGTTTGCACAGAAGTGATAAAAAAAAAAAAAGAAAATAAAAAGAAAAAATCACCCATGTAAATGAAATTAACCCTGTCATTCTTAATTTTTTTTTTTAATACCAAGCCTTTTGATTTCTAAATCTCTGTATTTCAAAGCCGTTGTGAATTCCAACAGCTTTGGTGTTTTGAGGAGGCTGGTTTTTGTTTGTTTGTTTCAGCACAAATTCCACAGATTTTTAAAAAGTATATGATCAGGATCAGAATTCATGGCTACTCAATTGCCTTTTTGCAGAAGTAATGAATTGCAGGATTCAGCCTGAAGTTTGTCTGCCTAGACCTTATCATTCATTAAAGTTTGTCTCTGAACTTTGCAGGAAGCTGTTTTTAAGGCAGAAGTGGTAGTCCTGATGCATGATCAGCAGCCTCATCTGTTAGGCCTTGGATAATGAACAAAGTACATGCACTCATACTTGGCACCAAGCCTTTGCTGAGGCAGAACACATCAAACACCCGACAGCTCATCTGTTTGGTCTACAGCTCTGCAGCAATAGTTCCCGCAAAAGTTTCTCACTCCCTTCCTGGACATATTACCAAGTCATCTGTGTCCCTTCTGGAACACCACTGAGGACAGCCATGCTGCCCCAGTGATGTACATGTGCATGGAGCACAACCCTTCCTGCCCTGTGAAGGGAAACCACAGTCGTTGTTACAAGACCACCTACATCAAAAGACTGGGAAATGGTATGAATACTAAATAGTATCTTATGATAACGGGAACATTTTGGATCAAATTCAGCAGTGCTGAAAAAAATGTAGTTTGTCAAAAAAGGAAAAAAAGGTAAAGAAACCTAGTAAACTTTTTTTTTCTTTCATGAATGTGATTTTTACAAACAAGTGGTTAGTTTCCAGACTTGAAAGGTTATAACCATTAGCAAAGAGGCAACATAAAACTCAAAACAACCCCTTCCCATGCCCCCCACCTCCCCCAGCATTAAAATCCTGGTATTTTTATATTGCCACATATAAATTAAACAGTAAGTTAATAAAATGGCTCAGTAAAGTGCTAGCTTTGGATGACCACTCTTTAACTTCTCATCCACAAGCTGAAGACCATGCCATTCTACAATGACACAACAGATACATCAGTTTTCTTTTAATTCTTAATATTGGTTTCTGCTACAGAAGAGAAATCTGGAAGGAGAGGATATTTTTCACATCCTTCAGCGTATTTGTTTTGACATGCACCTTTAGTTCTCCCTTCCCTCCCACTGTCCACAGAAGCACAGGCTTGTGTTCAGACTTTTCCTCACCCTTGATGTTGCATAGGTTTATTTTTAACTTGTTTTTACATCACACTGTATGCACTGAAGCCCTTTCATCATGACATAGTTTTCTCAAGAATGCTGCAGTGTGAACATTGTGACCACATGCAGACACTGTAGCATAAGCAGCATGTGGCAGCTTCAGCTACTGTATACCAGTTATTTCAGAAAGTCTTTCTAGCACAGTGCAAGCACTTTGTCTCCAGCCTCCAGACAAGCTATCATATAGCACTCAAGGCAGCCAGGGCTTTTATGGGAAACATATGGTAAGCAAAAGTCATGACCTACTTAGTAACTAGAATTAAAAGAAACTGAAAATAGTGGGTCCAGCTCCTTTTTCAGTTCCCCAGAGAAGCAGAAGTCATGCAACTGAAGTCAATTGAACTACAGCAGTGAAATACTGTTACCCCTAAAATGAAGACTGTTGAATAGTCTTGATAATAATAGTTGAATAAGGAAAGTTTGTATTTTGATTCAGTGATCATTCATTTGAATAGATAACATCACAACTGCCCCATTTGCAAGACCAGGTGGTAGTCGCCCTGCCCTTTAACTAGTCCAAGCCATGGAGGGGTTGGGTGATTCAGGGAGCTGTTACAGAACCGTATCTGCAGTAAGGCTTTCTGTAGCATTCAATGCTATCATAACGCCAGCAACGCTGCTTTTGCATTTACCTGTTACTGCCCTATCTCGTCATTCCTTTTCAAGGACTACTAGTGGCACTGGTACCAGTAAAAGAGTGAATTAAAGATTGATTTACTTTCATTAAGAGTTTTCTCTAAAACATGTAAACTTTAAGCCTTACGGGGAGAAGGCAGCTTTTAAATCACCAAGCAGACACTACCTTTTTGCAAGTAATAACAATCAGTTTTTAGTTTAAACTTTTGATGAAACCTCCACTGACCATAGTTTGTTTTCCAAATTATAGGTTTGCAGGAAAGGTGCAGAGCACTTTGCAGGCTTTTGCAGAAATAACCACTTCAGGAATGTTGAAAGAATGTACCTTTGTAATTAGAAGCTTAGCACAGGTGACAATTTGCAGAACAAAATATTTCTGCAATTTAAAAAAGGAAATCTAAAATGAATTCTCTCCAAAGTAGTATTAGGCACTGATGAAAACATGAGTTGGAGGCTCTCACAGGCAGAGGCAAAAAGAGAGAACAAGGAAAATGGTAACTCTTTAAGTCCACTTAGAGGAGAGCTACAAAATGACAATGGTAGAATTCCTCCCTCCATGCCATATCCTGGGCTCCTCTCTGCTTGAAGGGGGAGCAGGGAGAAGCCACAGAAACCAACCAACCAACAAAAAAATCCCACAACATGCATTACTGGAAACATTCAAGAACTGCACGTGATTGTTCAGGGGAAGCAGTAAGCTTTTGCCTTCCCCATCTTTGGGGATACAAGAATGTAGACTTCCACAAAAACTACCAACTTCCCGCACACAGAAAAGAAAAATCTCTCCCAAACATCAGACTGATTTAAGCACAGCAGCACTTACACAGGGGAATGCATTGCAAAAGTGAAAAAAAAAAAAAAAAGTTGAGAAAGGGCACCAGTAGCATAAGCAATTTGAAAATGTCTGAAGCTTAATACAGATTTATTGTCTTTCCCATCTTTATTCCCCCTATGAAGACTACACATTGAATATTTGCATTTGAAAAGAACTTGCTCATCCTCTCCAGGGGATCAAAGCAAAAGGAAATCTTACTGCTGACTTTAGGACTTCATTAGTTCCCATCACAGACCCATCACAGACAGACACCCTTGGCAGCGCTGGGCACAGCTTCACAAGCAACCCAGACCTAGTTTGTGTCAACTGCACATTTCAGAGAATGGTGTGCTTCACACAGAGCTGCAGCATGAGAACAGTGCTTCTGGAAAGTCTAGTGCTTCGCCATACTCTCACCAACTGAAACAGTCTACATTATTTCACTCAAGTATTGTGGTTGGACATTCATCAGGCAATAGAGCTCAACAGCTTAAGGAAGGAGACTCCCCTCCCCACCCCTCAAAAAAAAAAGTCGGAAAACTGCTTCTCATTAAATATCATGATCCCATTTTCTGTAGTGTCTCAGTCTCTGCAACTGTTGGCTCACATTTCTACTTCTTCACTCTGTGTCCCTTAGACTCTAAATGCCTTGGGTGACATTCAGGAACCAGGTGAGACTGATGATGACACATATGAATGTGATATATAGACATATCTGCCCAAAGAAAAATTCTATTTCTCTAGGCAAAATCATGATATTCCACCTTGATTTTTAGCAATGTTACCAAAAACATGAAAGCTTCGGGCATCTGCTGCTATTTTTATTTAATTATTTTTCTGTTAATTAGAAAATAAAATACTTACATAAATAAGGCTTTGTTGCAATTAATGTAAATGGCTTCAAGTGGGAAACGGTTTCATCCCAAGTGATCCACAAAACTTGCTTTCTAAATGAGAAAGACATGAAAACAAAGGAAAAAGTTTCTCTGGCCTTAAACATACAGTTTCTGCTGATTAATAATATCCTTTGGAGTTTACTATCTTGGGCAATCACATTTATTGAAGACAGCATCAAAACACTTTAAAATCTTGATAAAAATTCTGCCCTGACAGGCAGTCTGAGAGCACAGGAGAAAATAAGAAGATATACGTCCTCCAATATAACTTCTCAAGGACAGCCACATGGGCATTTTGTTTTCTGTAGGAGGACAACTGAATACTTGCTCCTCTGAGCAAAATGGTCTCTGGGAGTGTTGCATATGAAAACTTTCAGGGAAGCGGTGATAAAAAACATTCAATGCCATTTCCTCTTCGGCCTCACACACACAATGACTGACATTTCCACTTGGAAACACACTTTATTTTGTACTTACAGGTCACGTGTATTCCTCTGAAGTCGCAACAAGAGATACTTACACTGCCAACAGAACCTTATTTGTTCTTTTAAAATCATTTCAGTTGCTGGATGGTAGTATGTTTGGGAAGGCTAGATCAGATCTACTCTGAGACAAAGCAATCCACAGAAAAATAAAAAAATATAAATAGCATATTAGATTTATTATGAGTTAAAAAAAAAGCAAACCCACTGTCCTACTTTTTGTCATTGTGTTGAGCTGAATACTACAAAGAACAATAGATGGCAGACACTATTTTACTGAAGGAGTTCGGCCTGTGACACCAGCCCTGCCCAGAAGTTCTGTATGGAATATTGGCATAATTCTGGTCAGATGAAGGCAAGCAAATTCAGAAAGTAGTGAGAAGGAAGAAATGAAGCAGAAGAAGATGTGCTGGGAGAGGGATCAATACTCCAATTTTAATCTTAATGCCAAAATATTTATTGAAGCACTTCTACATAGAAAGTTCATTTCTTTCATACATCCTTCAAATTTTTCATTACTTGTGTCCTGATTGAAAATAGGAGAAAAAAAAAAAACATTGTCTTTCCCAGTAACTTCAAAAGCGGGGTGGGGGGAGAAAAAAAGAGAAAGGTTATCTAGCATCCTCATTTCTTAGAGTGAAATTAATGTTTATTACCAAAGCCACAGTGCACAGCATTGAGACACTCTTACTACAAGGCTAGCTAATTATCCACAGCAGGCACTTCTGTATCACATTCTAAAATGCTGATACCCAGAACACAGAGATGAACAGTATTTAACAGAAAGACTACTGGGATAACTTTTATTAACAATGGAAGGAACAAAGTAAGTTGTGATATAAAGCAAATCTCTTCAGTTCCTCCAAGCTCCTGGATGTGGTACAATTCACCAAAGCATATGGAAAAAATCAGCTTAATAGGGATTTTTTTCTGTGTTGGATGAAGGGTCACAGATTTCAAAGATATGTGTTTTCCAATTGATACTTAGTCCAGATGTCATGAGTGTGAACACACTACATTTGAGGCTATGTCTTGAGTTACTCAAGACACATTGTCCTACATGGAACATTTGAGACTTAGGAAAAGCAGTACTCAAATCATGATGTCTGCAAAAGCACCAAAACACTTTAAAGCCTGCAGTTGCCTCCGCCCCCCCCCCCCCCCCCCCCCGCCTTGTTCTACACAAACTTTGAGGTCTCTGCAATAGCCAGGGAGCCACTTGGTTTAAATCATAGATCACTTCTTTCCCACCATCCCATGACTGTCTGAAACACAGAGTTTCTTTCTAGCAGTTAATCATGGCTTTGCAGAGAGTGAGGAGGAGGAGAAGGACAAGGGCAACAACTTGGAATAAGAGAGTCAGGGTAAATACAGCTACTGGCTTCAGTACTGGTAGCTCTACAAAAAGATCTGTCAGTAATTTCCATTTTCCTTTCAGAGTATTTTGGCTCTGTTTACTACATAAAAGGTGATCTAAATATACTGGATGATGGAACTTGTGTTCTTTACTGAGGAGCTAAGAAGAACTGGAAGGATGTTTCTTCAGTGGACCAGTAAGCAGAATACTTCCCATAGCAAGGATTTTTACCTTAAATCACATTAGGTGTGTTAACCTACCCACTTGGAGAGCACCTTGATTGCTAATTATGCTGTACTGCTTTGCACTGCCCTCTCTTTTATCTGTCATCAGTAATGTAATGTAGCTTGTCTTTTATTTTACAAAGTCACTTAGAAACATCTACACACAGTAGCAACATTACTCTCCAAAATTTACAATAAACTAGTAAACATACATGCACCACAGCTGAAGTAATTTTAACAATTTTCTCCATAAGACTTTATAGGTCCCAGATCAAGTTATGTGAAATACAGAGTTAGACTCTGTGAGGAGAGTGCGGTGACAGCAACCAGAGCTCTGGGAAAAACATGCAGAACAGCCTTTGCCAGCCTTTCCCAGGCAAACAGGTTCAGATGTAACAAGAATCTTACTTCCTCTACTGTCATTTAATATCCTCAAAGAAATCCAGTTACATTTCAAATGTTCTCTACTGCCTTCCTTGCTCTGTTTTTTGTTCTGTTTTGTTTTGTCGGTGGTGGTTTTTTGTTTTGTTTTTCCAGACTCATTTGCTTAGAAGTTTCATTGTCAGTCACTTTTGCTGGAGAACACAAGGTAGACTTACCACAAGGGGACCTTCATCCCTTAATACCAGTAATGAAAGTACCTAAGGTTCTGCCAAAATATTCAGTCTGCCCTTTCTTCTCAAGGAATCATTTCAATTATTTTCTTCCTGTCACAGACCCAAACTTCTGAACAAGTCTAATTTGCAGTTCAGATGTTTATAGGGCTACATAATTTTACTAAATCTTCAGGAAAGAATTTATAGTCTCTGTGGAAACTAAAGCATTTCAAATAAGACAGGCCAATGACTAAAGCAGTCTAACACATTTCTTGGTCTCCTTTCAGCAAGTTTTGCTTACCCTGCTATGATATCCTATCCAGACTGTGGGCATACCTCACCCAACAATAAAAGGACTCTTTTATAATGTCTAGTAAATGGAATTTTTCCAGGCCTATATTGGTTTCTTTGCATGTTATATAGATGGCCCACAGGAAAATGTATGCTTATATGACTGTTCTGTAGGTTTTGGGTTTATCTATCTTTTAAAACTGTAAGTAACAAATAGTTTTCACCATGTTCCTTTAATCTAAAGTTATGTTACTTCTTAAACCATATTAGCTCATCAGGCAAATTTTTGTGGCAACTGCAATCTTGTTTGGTGATTGGTTTGCAAGCGTGAAACCCAAAGTTATTTATCTTTAATGAACCCTGCCTGAAAAATATATCTATTTGCAAGTGATTTGCAAGATCTTGATGACATAGATTCAAAGTTGACAAACAGAAAAACAAGAATGTCAAGAGCCTTACCGGCCAAGGTCGTTAACCTTCTCTGAATATTCAGCTTAAGGCTATTATTTTGCCTTATAGTCAGTTTTTCTACCCTGTTTACCTCTATATTTTGATCAAAATCTAGAGTCCTCTTACAACACCTCTGGGGACAATGGGAATCTGAAATGAAGAGCTGCATTTCACCGCAAACTGTCATCTCTCTCTCCGTCTGGTTGTTTGTCATAACTAGTTTTTTGGGGCATGAACCATGACATGGTTTCATTCAGCAATCACAAAAGTTGTTGCCGTGTTCAGTGTTACAAAAAACTTTTATAATGTAGAATTATAAAAGAGTTAATGTTATTTCTATGTCTTGATTTGACAGCTCTGGAATTTAGTTTTTGTGATGTTCCATTTTCACTCTCTGAGCCCGCTGAGATTTACAAAGTCCAATGTCGTAATAGTACAAAGGGAAAATTATTGCAAAGTTCAATCCTATAAGAACATCTACAACTGTTGTGACAGTTCAATTCATGCTGTTGAAATTCTTTCAGAAGCTTGAAAGGAAAATGTGAGGCTGGTTCGTTCTTACATGCTGCTCCAATTATTTAAACAGCATGAACATTTGTAAGACCATTCCATACCAAAACCTACATAAGCAGCTTTTAACCCAAACCTGTTATTTGAGAAACTTCTAAATAAGCCCTATGGTGTTTTTATGTTTGGGTGTTACTTTTATTGCCTTCCAATAGGTGGCAGAATTACCATCTACCCCTACCAAACTGAATAGAATTCATTATGACACACACAAATACATGCAAGTGCACAGATATAGATATGCAGATACATACACAAGCATTACTATACTTTCCTAGCAGTTTTGTATACTTTAACAAGACCAAAAAAAAAATCATAAGAATGCTTTTTTCCATTTTTTTTCCTCTCTGATATCAGACTATTTTCCCATCACATTTTTTTTATTCTCTAAAATAAAAAAAAAAAAAAGAAAGAAAGCAAACCCTCAAAGTCTCACAAGCAATTTTGAGTATGCAGGCTTCCCACATTACTATTAAAAAAACACAGTAATTAAGTCCAACACAATCTCTAAAAACATTCTTTACTGTCCAAAACTTCATTATTGTTCTTCACAACCAGATATTACTGTTTTCCTTCTGTAACATAAAACACCAACACTAGTTAATATGTAATGTTTTAAAGTGATAACAAACCCCAATTCTCCAGTCATCCATCACATGCCCAGATCAAGTAGTCAGACAGTCTAGAAGAACAAACAAAAAAGAAAACCAGAACAAGGACACACCCAAAGCTAAAAGACACGGAACCATGGCCATTCTTACTTGCAAAATGACACAGCATTTCCAAGAAAAATATATTCTCATCATAGAACCCTCAGATTACTTTGCACAAGTTAAAATCACAAAATCATGAAGGATGTCTGAAATTACTTTCAACTTCCATCCAAATTCTTGGGGTACAATGTGCTTTCCCCTCAGCCAGTATTGATGACTGGGGCCTCACTCTGTTTCAGAGTAGTCTAAGTCACATCACCTCACCATGGAAAATGCACGAAATAAGCATGCTGAACAAAACCAGACTGACTGAGAAAGCTCCCTGGCAGAGAATCAAAAAGTAGCTTAGGAGAGGAAAAAAAAAAAAAAAATAAAAAAAAAAAAAAAAAAAAAAAAAAAAAAAAAAAAAAAAAAAAAAAAAGCCCAGCAAAAACATTATGGAGGGAATTTGTAGCAGGTGCCTTCACTTACCATCTACTCAAATTCTACCAGATCACCATAAGGCCCACCAAAAAAAAAAAAAAAACCAAACCAAAAAACTAGAAGGCAACCTGTGATTTTTAAGCTCATATTACTTCTCCATGAATATTATCATTCCATTTATTCACGTCTCTTAAAAGGCATAAAAGGAAATTTATTTATATCAGAAGGCCTAAGAGAACATGATTATATCTTGAGAAGAAGTGTTGCGATGTTTTTGGCTGGATGTACTGAGTGACAAATATATTTTACAGACTGAAAAAGTCTAATCTAACAAGCAGACTACTCAATGATTTCAAAGATTCAGATTAGGAAGGGTATTCTTCTTCGTTTTTTACTGTTGGTAAGGAGTTTTTTTAAAGGTTTACCAAGAAGCAAAACTCGCAATGAAGTACATGATTTACACTTCAGAAGAGAGAAAAAGAAAATTAAGAAAATGGTGATTTTTTGCTGTAGACTTTTCAGTATTAAGATTTTCTTTAGCCACAACTTTACCTGTTACTTCATTGTTTCTGTGAAAATTGAAGAAAAAAAAACAAAAAGGAAGGGTCTAATACTTTTCTAACATCACATACACAGTTCCATTAGTGAATGAAAAGTCAATATTCAATAAAACATAGGAGAATAGTGCAACATTTCTACGACATAAAATTATTTTATTCTAGGACAAACAAGTCAAAACCTTCACTAATTATGTAATTATGGCATCACATATTAGTCAAAAGTGACACAGCTTATACAGGAACAAAGAAATTGCTCTGTATTGAAAGAAGCGGCACTTAGTATGGGATAGTCCTTAGTCCTTCATGGTTTGCATCCTTTACCCCTAGTGATTTTGACTGAAAGCAAAGTTTGGATCAGAACAATTTGAATTCAAAAATCCAAAGGTATGTGAAGGTTTTCCTAAGCCAGAACAAGACACATGCAAAAGCTAGGATTCCTCTCTCCCAGACAACTCCACAGGACAGTTCTTTACGGTATTGCCAACACATGAGCACCACACACACCACACAGAAAGTCACTCTCCTCCTGAGCATACCTGCCAAGCACAACCTAGACCTACCTTTCTTCTTACCCATGATATTTTTATTGCAAGTCTCAAGATGTCTCTCCAACATTAACTTCCTTTTCCCCCCCTTGCCTCCTAGAAATAACACAAGCTGCCACCACCACCACCAAATTTAAGTCAATAGATCAAACTTGTAACTTTTTCACAGCAAACCTTTTGATACTGCAACTTTTCTCTCCTGTTAATCCAAGAAGCTGTATAAAAAAGGAGACTGAGAGGAAGAGCCTTTCACAGGTCTAGGCTGGAAAAAAACTAACCCCAGTCTGCCACCTAAATCAGCATTAATCACCAGTAACCTCTGGCACCTGAGCTAAGACAAAATGAGAAACAAAAAACTATGTAACCCTTCACACCTTTTAAACTGGGATACCTTTTCTACACCATTTCTGGGTCCTAACCATTTCAAAAAAATGAAGTTACTCAGCTTCAGGGAGATACACTTCAAAAATTACTCTCACATTTCCATTGAGACATGATGCAACAAAATACTATACTGAGTTTTGTGAGGAATATGGTTCATAACAAAACCAAAGAGATTATTATAGTGAGTGTTTTATTATTTTAAAAAGAAACATGATATATGAAACAACAGGTTCTTGGGCTAAGGAAACAGTTAAGGTAATGCAATAGGTTAAGACTAGGGTCAGGCTGTATTCATAACAAAATTATCATAAAAATATATCACTAACTTTCAGGATTTTTTTTCCTGCAAATTCAATATTATGCATTCTAAAAGATAATTGGATCCACTATTGCTTAATCAGGAGTAAATTAGATCATTAATATTTTATGAATACATTGCAGTACTTTATAAACTATGTTATCACAATATATTAATAAAGGCTTTTTCTCTTTATATATATCAAGGAAGAACCAGAAATTAGTTGTATCTACTAAAAGTGAAAAAGAAGCAAGACTGTGATTAAAAACAAGAGAAGGAACATATAGCAGAAATTTTATCATGATATTTAGAAGCAAAATAATTCACTGGAAACCTTTACTAACTATAGAGATGACAGAAGTGATTGCAACACACTCCCTTTAATAGAAAAATTACTTTGCAGAGAACCAAGTTAGAATGTTTATTATTTGGAAATCTCAGAACAAGGCATGGCTGCACCAGTTCCCATAAGAATTTTAAAAAGTAGCTTAACCTAGTAAACTACATAATACTTTTCAGATTTCCGCCTGAACAGGCACACAAAGGAGGGCCAGCCTGTAAGGAAGAAACCTTCCTTTCTTTTTGCCCTTCAAGCAGGGCAATTGGTGCAGCTGAACTCCTTCAGCTGTTATGAATACATGTAACATGACCTGTGCATATCTCATTGTTGAAAGTTCAACTCAGCATCTTTAGCAAGTGCAAGATTCTATCACTTACAGCAAAGTGATCTGCATTATCTGGTTAAATATTAATAAACTGTGATTTCCTAGGCTAATTTAGGAACTTTGCTGCTCTTCAGTGTTCAAACCAACATACAATCATCTCTTTCATTTGGTTTTCGGTTATGGAGACATTTGTGTATCCAGGGACCTTTGCAAGCACTAGATTGAATACCCGCTGCGATCCTTAATGAGATACAGACAAAGCTTGTTATCTATTGATTAAACTCATTTTTACAAACCCCAAGTTACTGTTTGCATACTATTGATAAGTGTTAGAACTTCTGCAGCTCACACCATCTGATTAGGATACATTTTTTCTGTCATCTGGTTACTAAGCCACATATCTCCTTATCACATCATTAGACTTGTAAGATTCTGTGGAGGATGTTTGTATTGTGCCTGTAATTGTAGATCTGAGCCTACCATAACCTTTATTGCAGCTTTGCCTCACAGGCCTGTAAGGCATGTGGGTGCTGCTGAGCCAAGCTGAAGGGCAACAGATACTAAGCAATATATTCAGGAATGTATTGGAAGTATTTGGTAGCACAGCAAACATAGTTTGTGTCTTAAATTCTAGACAGAGTCCTACCCAGGGACTTTGTTTTTTCTTCTCTGATTTTTCTGGCTGGTTAAATACTGAATAACCCTTTTAATTCTCTCTTTAGGGAAAAAAAAGCTTTCAAAATTTTTAGAATGCAATGTATAAAAACTAATTTTAATTCACAATTTCCAAAATAAAGCATATTAATGGTTTACATTATTTTAACAAAAATATAAAAATAAGGCAAGAAAAAGGTATTTTAAAAAACATTTTTCCAAGTTTTCACAGCTTTTCATCTTCTATGAATTTGCCCCCTATTGCTGTTTAAATGCTTTCTTATTATGTACCGGCTCTCGTCAGTTAACTAAATAACTGAATTTCCTTATACACCTTAGACACAACTGTATCATAGTGAATCAAACCAGAATTTAAAAAAATAACACATATATATATATAAAATTTTTGCTATTTTAAGTGTTTAACGGTCCCTGTCTTTCCAATTTTCTTTAATGAAGTGGCATGGATCAGATCAGCCATAAAGCCATTATTTCTTTCTAGTCACGGAACAGCAACCTACTAAGTTACTTCCACTTTATCAGCAGGCTCAGCAGTGGTTTTGTGGTATGGTAAATGTACCTGAAATATGATTGTATCATGTAAAGAGTGAACATGACAAATGTAACTCTCTATGGAAGAACTTTGCAAGGAGGGAAAATGAACTTTGCATTTTCCATAGGATTTATTTTTGTTTTATCCATCCTGTGAGTGACTCTGCTGAGAGAAGTCTCATCTTCAGGTCATTGCCTATGGCTCCTATCCAGTGATGATATTAACACTGGAAGAGAGCATCTCTCTACACCTGATGGGAGGAATTAGCATTATTACTCAATTGGGAAAGTCATAATTAGAAAAACAGGCTCACAACTGTAAAAACGTCATTCATGTTACTGTTTGGAAGCTTCACTCATTTATTTGATCTTGTTGCTTTTTGGCAATAGGCTTCTTAAACTAAGAGCTTTTCTTTTTCCTTTTGGAACTTTCATGGCAGGCCAATATTTCCCCCTGGAATTGATAGTTTACTACCAATCCGTTATCCATTACTTTCCTGGCACGTGCAGACTTCAGAAAAACCTTGTCTGGGATTTGGCACTCTACCCAGTGCCTGATAAATGCTATAAATTTTATTTCTTCTCTTGTGGTGAAAATTGGAAAAATATAACATGCAGTTATGCAAGCATGACACTGTCCTCAGACAGAGCTGCTTTTCACCATAAAATCCTCCAAAAAGGACTGAAATAGTTTAGTGTCTGTAAAGTCACCATGAAAAGAAAAAGGGGAGGGGAAAGTTGCAGTTCTGCTGGAGATGTTTGATTTTCTGAACACACCAAAAGACCTTATATTTTGAAAATAAAGCTTTTCATTCTAAAAACTTTGAAACTCTGCCTTTAAATCAGTAATGCGTCATCCATTTCTGAGCTGACTGAACTTCAAAACCAAAGAGGTGCCTTTGGAGACACAAACCTTGTTGCAACTTTGCCATAAGTACAGAAAAGTAAAGAAAACAAAGGTTAAAAGATAAAAGCAATGAAAAATCTGGATTATAGATAGAAGTGTTGTTGTCTCTATGTGACTAGATGTACATGTGCTCATTGTAGGACACTTTTCCCTCCAATTAGTTCGCACATTAGGTTTTTCCAGATACCAAGTACCAGCCATATTTATTGGTGAATAACAGTAGATCAGAACTGAAATTAATTGCAATAAAAAGATCTCTACTTAAAAAAAATTCCTAATCAATAGCCTGATACTACTCTGAAAAATCTCCTTGATGTTCATATTTTTAAAATTGCATCTTAGCTCTCATAAGTACATCACCTAAACCTTGTGTGTTCTGAAGTGAAATATCACAGAGCTTGTGTTACAGCTCCTCAAAGACAACAAAGATTGTGAAGATCCAATGTCTCCAGTCTGTCATCTGTTATAATTGTTCCCTATGTGCAACAATTTGCTGGACTAAGCACTTATTATCACAGTCAGCCTCTCCAAAATAAAATTATTTCTTTCTCTTCTAGGAAGTTGTACCATTTTAGTACTAACTATGGTATAGTGTCACGTATCTGTTTACCAGACCTGATCTTCAGCAATAAACTTAGTTTAAAGGTCATGATTTACCACTTCAACTTGGTTCTTTTTATACAGGAAAATCAATACTACCTTGTCACTGATTTTCATAAGACTAAAATTTTAGGTGCTCTTTGCTGTAATACGTGACACATTATTTTTCCTTACAAATTACCATATTTTATTGCTTTATGCGGGTTTTTTTGGTGAAAATAACACAAAATAATATCAAAATAAAATAGTCCAACGTTAGCCACCTACTGTGATTAAGAGAGTTACCAGTAATGTAACAGTAATGCATCTGTGAAGAAGGCAATGAAAAAGCTATCCCCCTGACTTACAGAAAATTGCATTCATGGTTAGTAGAACATTTGGAGCACAGCTACTCTGGCGTATAAATACTTTGGTTCCTTGTGATCCCAAATGAATCACTTGTCTAACAGTATATTCTCCATATGCCATTACATATTTGCAATTCTCAAATTCTGCTGCTGCTGGTGTGAATCACCTCAACAGGTTTCTGTACTCCTCTGTTCTTCTGAGTCCTTAGGATGCTCTGAAAGCATACTCACTAGCAAGATCTCCTTAAAAAAAGCTTGGGACAAAACCAGCTTTAGGAGGTAGTGCTTTGTATTTTACAGAGCAACTCAGTGGTTTAGTGTTCACCCAATCCTTCCTCTTCTTCCTCTGTCCAAGCTAAAATTCATTCATAGCAGGAGACAGACATGCACAGACACAAACACCCACACGAACAAATATGAGAAACGGATTCTTTAGTTTCATAACCATGACATTTAATAATGTCACAGAAAACAGAAGTTTAAAGTACTCATGAAATTATCATTTATTTCTAAAAGAGAGTGGGAAGTATTGCTCCCAAGTTGCCCAGTTCACCTGCTGTTTCTTGAGACATGACAGACATAACTTCAAGCCCTTATTCTAAATCAAAGAGAAGGTAATTGAAATGACATCTCTTCCGTTCTAGTAAACATCTCCACTGCTGAACTTTTGTGAAAACATGTCTGTACACTTAAATGGATAGGTCCAAAGTGCTGTAATAGAGTCACATTTCCTTCAAAGTCAATAGCTAATTCCAAAGCAACCAAGGTGCAGGAGACTGACTGCAGAAATCTCACATTACTTTCACTTTAGCTACTAGACTACATCCATTCAACTTACTGGTTTCTACATATGTCATTCTGAAGCTCTTGTTTTTATTTAATCCATGATTCTAATTTCTATAAGAATAACAAAAAACACACTCAAAGAAATATTTTTAGAAAAATATATACCCTAAGATAAATGCTATGCAAGTTGTGTTAAAACACTGACAAGATTCTTAAGGGAGATGATGCTCCATTCTGAAGTACCCCAGTTCATCCCTTCAGCTATGAGATACTTCCTTCGTATCTCTGACATTCTGAGCAGCGAGTCTTTCATCTGTCTAAATGTGGATATGCATGAATCCCCTGATCACCAGCAGAGCTCTATCTGATCTAGAATGCTGTAGCATGGCTCATGCTCTGTGAAATGGAGTATGATTCCTCTGCTTTTACAGCATGGGTTTATGTGCATCTGGTTAAATATACTAACTCACTACAGGTTTAAATTTCTGCTAAACTGATATATTTTGAACATGGATTTATCTAGAAATATTGTACACGTATAATAAGATTGCACTGTACAGTAGCTTTTATTTGCTTTCTGTATATTCTGCAAACATAGGACATTTAAATTTCCCTTGGCCAGACTAATATGAGTTCTCTGGTCTCTCTGTTTACATATATCTCATATTCTGTGCCTCAGGAATGGTGGTAGAGTATGACTAGTTTGCATATTTTTGAACAAACCCATTTTATGGCAAAGGTGGTAAAAAAAAAACAACAACAAAAAAACCAAACCAACATTAGGATACTTATGGAAAAAAAGTTTACCGGAACACACAAACCAATATAACAATACTAATTCTGAGATTTATTGGAGAAAATAACAGGGAAATGAATATCAGGCAGGTGGATCATTTGACTGGAACTAAAAGAAAGGTAGTAAAATGACAATTAAGTAAATATACAACTGTGCTACCAGTAAAAATCATCCCAGTAGCTGTCAAACATCCTGGCACTAGTGATAAGAATTTCTAATTAAATCTAAAAAAGACATTGAATAAAAATTTAAAAAAAAAGAAATCATGGAAGTGAAAGCTTAACACAGCAAGCTTAGATTGTCTGGTATCACAGATTCAACTTAAAAGTCGGACTCAATGGGTTTTGTGGGTCCCCTCCAACAGAATATTCTGTGATTCTGTGAAATGTTCCCACTCTCTCTCAACTACTCCAAATATTCATCAGTCAAAGAGAATAAATTCAATGTTGTGATTGCAATTGTGACTAAATCTTGCAGTATGGGAGCATTGTAAAAAAAAAAAAAACAGTAACAGAAAAGGAATTATCTTTTTTTAACTTTTGCATGAATATTAACAATCCAGTGACACCTTTTATAACAATAATGGTTTGCTCTTTGACACTGTCTAGCATTTTTTATAATTATACTGCCTCCTGTCTTCATTCTCAGAAGTGTCTGCTTTTGAAAGGTGTAATTTCTATAAAGTGAAGTATTCTGGGTGAAACTGCAATAAAAAGTAAAATATGGTAGTTCTTACAAAACCTACCAGTACAAACAAGATTTCCATATGAAATTGTCACAGGGAAGATTTCAAAAGTGAGAAAATCAGAAATAACTGAAAATTAAAAAAAGCAGGAAGGAAACCCTTTGCATATATGGAAAAAAAAATACAAGAGAAAATCACATCAATCATAGAAATGAATAGATTTTTGTCACAGGATGTTCTCATTATCAAAGAGCTAGTTACAGTTACATTCATAACATTCAAATTATTCCCTTTTATCACAAGATTAATGGCAGGACCATGGTAAAATAACAAGGTAATACAATAAATTTAACTTTTGTTTTCCTTTCAGTCTCAAAAAAAATTGCAGGTCTAACCCTTCTGATCTTTCTTTCATACATTAGCAGCTATACTGCTTGAGACAAAACTGTGGAAGACTCTAAACCCATGATTCAAAATAGGACATCAAAATGTAGCAGGAAATGTAAGTAAGCAATGGAGGAAATCACAAAACAAATGAAGACAAACAAGCTGAAACTACTGTTCTGATACCTGTTTTCAAAAGCAATCTCACACAGGTCACCAACACACTCAGGATGTCAGCAGAAGAGCTGTATATGGAATTTAGAAGGGCTGCAGAAGGCAAAAGGTTTGTTAAAGCAGTCTTCCCCTCTGTAACTCCATAAAGATATAAATTTAACAATTTGTTCTTTTGAATATAAAGCATCCATATTGCAAGCCACATAACTTCACATATTAGATATGTCAGCTATATCCTGGTAAATTCCACAATCTAGAGTAAACTTTAATTAAAATTGTTGTTCTATGACTTGTGTCTTTATTGAGACTTTTGGCTGACACATAAGCACACCACTAGGGTACAGAAATGTGTATTCTGTTTTAATTTTCCCATGCTCAAAATTTATTAAGCCTACCTATCATATGTTTGCTGATTAGACTCAAATAGCTGCAAAACAAATCGTCTTCACATCACAGAAACAAAAGCCAGTGTCATCATTTTTCTGTGGTATGTCAGTCTGCTTCAGAAACATGCCAGCCCTTGCAGAGCATGGAAATCAATAGGTATAACGAGCCAGAGTTACATTCCAGAGGCAAGTAAATCTTGTCAACTACTCAGTATGTGCCTCTCTGATGACTTAGTGGCCTTCCTGGTGCAGTGCAGCATGAAGACTTTATGTGCATTTAGAATGGCCATGTGTTGTGTTTTAACCCATGTGATTCACTTGTGGTTTTATCATTTATGAGTAATGTAAAGTCATCCTAAATGAGTACTAATAAAACCTTAATAAACCCTAATTGTCTATCCAAACTATAACATATTGGAGAAGTAATTACTCAATGCTTAAGTGATTTTTGGAAGAAATTGTGCAGATTCTCATGGTCAACTGAGATCTATGTAATGAAAGCCAGGACTAGGAGAGGTGGTAAAATGGTGATGTTATACACACTCATGTCTTTCTTGTCCTGGGACTGTTGGGTGCAATCCTGGCTTGTGCCAGCTTCTAATATTTTTGCAAAAACAAGACAGAATCTGCTTTTATGCCAGTGGATGGGAAACTGCTGTCAAAGCAGCTTTTATAGTATTCTATTTGCATAATAGGATGTCATAAACTTTAGGGAATATCTAAGAGAGTGGATAAACATCGTGAAATCTTGTCTCCATCGGGATTTTTGCAACGGGTATCAGAGGAGGCAGGATTTGAAACTGCTGTGTTTTAAATTGCTTTGCTTCAGAGGCTGTAATGTCTGCCCAGAGATTGTGAAGGTATAACAGGAATGCCAGGTGGAAAAACCACACTCCTTTTAGTGTGATGAGGGATCTTTTTGAGTCAGAGGTGTGTCACTCTGGGAGCATTTATGCACTGCCAGCAGCTAACACTACTTAGGTAAGTGGTAGACTCTGGCTATGGTTCTCTAGAGCACAATATTTGCTGATTTTTAGTCTCAGGCTAGAACTCAAGCTTCTGGCATTAAGGAGGGGAGTGATAGTAGTGCTTAGTGCCATTGGATTGGAGGAAATTCTGATTTTTTTTAATATATTCTCTTTCATTTACGACAGCTCATGGAAAAGAAGTTTGTTAGGAAGTAAATCATAGAATCATAGAATTGCCCTCCTCTGGACTCACTCCTGGAATCCATGGAATTACTTTTGAATAATTTTCCTTCTGCCTTAGAGAACTGTGAAATATTAAATTAATGTGAAATTTTGAGAATGAACATTAAAAAGCCCACATACAAGACCTGAAATTTTGGGAAATATATTTTGTCCTGCAGCACGAATATTACTATAATATAAACATATGTGCCACATTTGTTTATTCAAATCAGTATAAATCAGGAATATTTAACATTATTAGTAGACTTCTTAATTTATACCCATTCAGCCCATACAGAAAAAAAATTCAATATATTTAACATATATTTTCTTATCAGTTTTTTCCAGATAATCACTTTGACTTTAACAGGAATATGCTCTACAATTAGGTATAGGAATTGTATCTGAAGAAGAAACTACACTCAACAGTTGTCAGTTATCATAGATAAAGGGTATTACTCTTTTAAGTGTCCTTGCCTAGTTAGTGACTTACTGAGCCAGCTGGATCTTCACAAGTCTATGGGGCCAGACAGGATCCATCCCAGGGTGATGAGGGAGCTGGCAGAAGAGCTTGCCAAGTCGCTCTCCATCATCTTCCAACAGTCCTGGCTCTCTGGGGAGGTCCCAGATGAATGGAAGTTGGCGAATGTCACCCCAATCCACAAAAAGGGCTGCAAGGCTGACCCTGGCAACTACAGGCCTGCCAGGCTAATCTCCGTGCCTGGCAGGGTAATGGAGCAGATCATCCTGAGTGCAATCACACAGCACCTTCAGGATGGACAGGGGATTAGACCCAGCCAGCATTGGTTTAGGAGGGGCAGGTCCTGTCTGACCAACCTGATCTCTTTTTATGATCAGGTGACCCACCTGGTGGATGAGGAGAAGGCTGTGGATGTGGTCTATCTGGACTTCAGCAAGGCCTTTGACACTGTCTCCCATAATATACTCCTGGAAAAGCTGGTAGCCCATGGCTTGGACAAGTGTACCCTCTCCTG
>VWZD01005960.1:118382-130365 GCA_013396695.1 Sakesphorus luctuosus
AAGTGATCCTTCCCCTGTACTCTGCATTGGTGAGGCCACACCTTGAGTATTGTGTTCACTTCTGGGCCCCTCAGTTCAGGAAGGATATTGAGGTGCAGAGAAGAGCAACAAGGCTGGTGAAGGGACTGGAGCATAAGTCCTATGGGGAGGGGCTGAGGGAGCTGGGGTTGTTTAGCCTGGAGAAGAGGAGGCTCAGAGATGAACTCATCACTGTCTAGAACTACCTGAAGGGAAGTTCTATCCGGGTGGGAGTTGGTCTCTTCTCCCAGGCACTCAGCAATAGGACAAGGGGGCACGGGCTCAAGCTCTGAAAGGGCAAATTTAAGTTGGATATCAGAAAAAAATTCTTTACAGAGAGAGTCATCAGGCATTGGAATGGCTTGCCCAGAGAGGTGGTAGATTCACCATCCCTGGAGATTTTTAAACTGAGATTGGATGTGGCACTGAGTGCCATGAACTGGTAAACGGACTGGAGTTGGATCAAGGGTTGGACTTGATGATCTTGGAGGTCTTTTCTAACCCAATCGGTTCTATGATTCTATTCTATGCTAAAGAATGAAATTTACACACTCTGATGGGCCATACTTTATGATAGAACACTTAACTTTTAAAAATAATCATCAAGAAGTAACTGGTGAGAGAAACTTTACATCTATTTTCTTCAGCAGGATTATTTTTAAAAGGTGAACATGAGTTGTCAGAGAATTATCGTAGTAAAACAATATAGTATATTCTAGAGGAACAGTCAAGATGAACAAGTGAAATGGCAGTTCATATCTATTTTGATATTGTAAACATTAAAGTCACACATGTACGCATCTATTGATCGTTAAAACATCTCATCTAATCTCATGTCAGCAATATTAAATTATTCAAAGGATGTACTGATGTATCAGAAGTTTCAAGGGGCCATATCATCTGAAGCCTTGATTTAGCTGATGGAATTACCATTGGGGAAAAGTAGAGATGCATGTATCAGTGGCATCTAACAGCCTGAGAAAAACACAGCTTTTATGAGTCACAACAAATGCCCATCTAGTGCTGTGTCTTCAACCATTAGCTAAGGCATGAGGGAGGTGTGAGTCTGTAGAAAAACTTCACTGGCACATCATTCCAACTTCTCAGAAATTTCCTTAAGCCAAAAGACTCCTTTGTTACAGAATAAAGTTACAGAAATACTTTTTGACTTCAGTCTAAATTCTCAATCATATGACTGACACACATATTTTGATTCATTTTCATTTAACATTGCCATATTTACTTTCAAAATATTTACACAGTTATAAAACCCACCACATTAACTGAAGACCTGATTAAACAAAGGACATTAGCACATCATGATCAGGTTAAAGGATCTGGGCTCGCTAAAATAACAGCATTAAAAACATGAACAGAGGTGTAGGTATTATGGATGTGTATACAGTGAAGCCCAAATGTCCTAGCTTATTTTAGGTTCAGTAAACTTGCAAAAGATTGCATGCTTACCTGAACACTGATTTAGTGTTTGAGCTTTCTCTTTAATTTCACTCCCATCACTTTCATACAAGTTCATTTTTATTTCCTTAAATTGATCAATAAACCCCCTACATTTTAGCTTTAGAAGTAGAAAATAGTGTAATATATGCTATTAATCATTATATTGTTCTTTTTACAGAGCAGCACCAAGATCTGGCAAAGTCAATGCCACATTATGCCAGGCACTGTGACAAAACATGCACAGTCCCTGAGCTTACAGGCTTCACAACTGTAATGGTATACAAATCAAGTGACAGAAAAATGTCAGAAAATACTTACAAGGACATGAGTCACACCAAAGGTCTACCTAGGCTATATATTTGTCATACAGTGAGCAAATTTGGGGTCCAAGAAGAGCGGAAGAACAGAGCAATTACGTACGACACTACTCCTGAGCACTCTTCAAGTCCCAAATCAGGGATGTCACAGTTTATGTGCTTCTGCATACTCTGATTACTAGACAAAGAGAAAAAGGATGAATTCAAAATCCCAATGATTTCAAATCAACAAGCTAAAATTTAGTCTTATGAACATTTATATTGATTTTTAGAAAAGCATTTTCCTGTACTTTATCAAAGTCTTAGGAAAATATTGATTAAAAGTAACAATTCAGGCTTTTTCAAAAAGAAGTACATTGTAGTCATTGCTGATACACATGATGGTACTGAACGTCACATCACACCTTCTTATTCAGGCTACATTTCAGCTGTTGATCAATGAAATTAGTCATAGAATGGTAGAATGTTCTGGGTTGCCAGTGACCTTATAAAAGCTCATCTGCTCCCAGCCCCCTGCAGTGAGCAGGTGTATCTTCAACTAGATCAGAGCCCAGAGCTCCATCCAACCTCACCTTGAATGTTTCCAGGGATGGGGACACTCCTTCATTTTAAAGACATTCCTGCTTGTCCAATCACTATGTACCCTTGTAAAAAGTCCCTCTCCAGCTTTCTTAAAAGTCCCCTCTAGGTACTAGAAGGTGCTATAAGGTCACCCTGGGGTCTTTTCTTCGTGCAGGCTGAACAACTCCAGCTCTCTCAGCCTTTCTCCATAGGAGACATGCTCCAGCCACCTGATTATCTTTGGTTGTTTTGTTCATACAGGTCTTTCTCATGCACACCTTTAGGAAATTGAACGTATTCAGATAACTTTTTTTAAAGTATTCAAAAGGCTTAACATTCTAAGTAACTGAGGTGCTTTTGAAAATGTTATTATTCAGAAGAAACAATACCATGCAAGTTGAGAGGGATTTCAGATAAAAGTAGCAGGACCTCTATGTAGAACAGAAAATGCATTATGTTTTTGACAATTCTGAATGAAATCAGAAAAAGTCATCGCTGTATGGCTTCAGTGAACAAATATATTTTATAGGTTTTGTAGTTTTTATCTGGAACTGTTTAAAAAAAACTTCAAAGGGTTCTTTTGTACCTTGATATAGATTAACAAAGCATGGTATCTTTGATTATCAAAGTCTAGCATCATTCATTTCAGATATTCAAGTAAGATCTGAAAACTGCAAGAGGGAAAACAAATTATGAATAGAGTTTTTGGATTCATCAGGGACTGCACAGGTTTGTGCAGCTTTTTAGAAGTACCCTATTGCATAATAAATTAATTCCCACGTGTTCCTCAGTATTCTTTAATGTTCATAAGGTTCATAGGATAATACTGGTCATAACTGGAAGTTAGAACAGATGTAGCATACCAATATGGAAATTATTGGTTTCCGATTATGAGTTTTAACATGTCTCTTTCACTCTTGAATTTTAATAATTATTAGATCGTAAGCCTTGGAATATAGCTCAGCTGAACATTGAGATCAAATGAAAAGAGCAAGGTTGTCAGAAAATAAATTGGATGTAATACATTCTGCAAAAGAAAAAAAAAACAAACATAAATAACACTTCTTTCTTCTCTTAAACATTCATTCTCTTCTATTGCTTCTGGCAACCACTATACATATTCCATTTAATTCACAAATATAGAGGCTACTCAATTTAAAATATGATCTTTTTGCTTCTAAGACACAGTCTCAAAGGTACTGTTCCTCTGTGTATGTGCATGTGTAAGTACATGTGTGGAAACAGCCCTGTGTGCCTGTTTCCAGTTCAGTGAATGAACATGCACTGAATTGCCAAATGCAGAGAGGGTTCCTCATAAGGTAACTCCCTACAGAAATAAATATACTGCCACATAACTCAGCCCTGTCTTGGTAGATCTCTCCATTAATCTGCAGAAATCAAAGGAGCAGCATCACAAGACAACATCAGCAGGGAGAAAGGGCTGTTGTGGTGTGGCCACATTGAAGCCAAGGACAAAGTGAGCTGTGTTAGACATGAACGGCTGTGAACAGACAGTAAGTGGCAGGTAATCAGTGTTCATTCTCCACACTTACCCATATTTTTGAACGAGTCATTGCTGGTCTGATTTTCAGCCTTCAGTGGATGAACACATGAATTTATAATAAGAATGTTGTATAAACTGTGGTTCAAATTTCATTGAAACTAATATTTGCCAAGAATAATATTTTACTGGTGCTAAAGCCTCTGATAGAGTATGTATTACAGCCATAATTTATATGCATCACAGAACTATATCATCTCAGAGAAAAATTAAGTTTTCTGCTTTAATCAGTACTAAATCAGTGTTATAAATACAATCACAATTATTCATTGCTTTTCAGTAAAAAGCTGCTTCTTTGTTCTTTTAAGAGTTAGCCAAGGTATCTGTATTTTTTTGTAAGATTTAAAGTCATAAAAATTATAAAATATTAAGAACTGACTTTCAAATGATTTTTTTGGAAGAAGAGACAATGTTCCTGTACAAGAAATGCAAATTGTTTCTTATGAACCTTGGGCAGTTGGGTGGTAGGTTAGTGCTAGAGTGCAGCTTCAAAACCAATATAAATTTCATGAGTCTACAGTCTTGTAACCTCTTGCTTTATTGTCCATCATCCTATTTCTGTGTCTTTAAAGTTCCAAGGCAGTTACTTCATTTGGCATTATTTCCTAAGGCACAAATCAAGATTTAGTCCAAACTTGTCAAAGCAGAAATTTTTAAGACTACAATTTTCCCCTGCAGACATCCAGAATTATGAAAAATATACTCTAACTTTTCCCTAATGACAGTTAAGAAAAATATGGTGTTGTTTCTACCACAGTTTGCTCTGCTGTCAAACGTTGTCCAATTACACTTCATATGTATGCATGTGTGCTTCCTAAATAGCTTTGGAACTCACAGTCTGATTTCAACGGAAATGGAACAAAAGGACATTGATCTCAAAGATTATTATATTTCCATATGTTCTGCAGAAGTAGAGGATTGAGATCAGATCATATAGTATGTAGCTAAGGGAAAGGCTGCCGAAGAAGTGCACATTTTTTTATGAGACTTGGGAATCTACACACCAGCACTTACAAGTATTCAGTTGTAAGAAAAGCTGCAGGATTTTTGTACCTTAACCATCAAGGCCAAGCAACAGCAAGGCACCAGTCCATAGGAAATGGGGCTTCATTCATCCTGGAGCTCTGTGTGACACTTGTTAGTTATATGACTTTTTCTTTATCCAGACATGGATTTATAGCCAGGTGGGTGATGGAGCCTGGTGTGCAAGAAATCCTAACCTCCCTTATTAACATAACAAAGTGCTGTGCACTTGTCTGGGATTTCTGACATCTGAGCTCCATCTAAAGTACCTGATGTCTGGACATTGTAGCTAGTAACTGCACAACTCAGTCTCAGAGTCCCTCTGTGCAAAATCTCGTGCTATAGGCTTACTGTAGAAGTTTTGTGTAATTGCCCTGTATGGGAGCATAGGTGTCCTTATCTACCAGCTAAGATCAGTGGGGGTGGAATTAGTTTAAGCAGAACTATATTAATGAAAACAATCACTCAATTCCAATGTTCCACACACAGATTAAGCAGCAAAGAGAGAACATCATTCTCCACTGGTTTAATGCCTATTTGGAATGGATGGGGAAAAGAGTTATTTGAAGGTATGTTCATTGAGAGAAGAATTCATTAACAGAGGAGGGTGGAGAATTCATGAAAAATTATCGTGTTCTACATGATGTTGTGAACACAATGAGCTAACAATGAATTCTCAGCTGGTCATATTAGACTGTTTGCAGGTGCTACACTAAGGTAGCTGGAATTGCATTGAACCTGCATAGGTGTCTCTGCCCAGTGTTTCTCTGCCTTTCTCAGGCTAGCACAGCTCAGACCTGCCTCCATGTGCCAGTGCAGGCATGCCCTCCGTCACATATTTGCAGTGTGATTTTAAGCAAGTTGTAATCAGTAGAAAATGGGTAGGGCTGGGAAAAGGTTAGAACTTGTCTGGAACTTTTGGTGAAACATCAAGAAATTCTGATTCTTCAAAACACAATCTTTTTGTGGAAGCGTGCTGATTTTGAAACAGAAATCTCAGGATAGCTCAGACTGAGAGCCAAGAGACCTAAAAGCCTAGACAATCATGGAACCAATTAACAGCAGTTTCCATCTGGGATTTAGGCAGCCAGCATCAGAAATCTTTGGTTTGTAATTAGATATAGCAGAGACATAAGATTCAAATGACAGTCTGATATCCAGCTGAGATTAGTAAAGCAGTAAGTACAACTATGGATTTTTGCAACAATTTAGTAGGATATCAAAATACAGGATGTAAAAGCCCAAATTAGGTTGTGTAGGGTTTGGAAAGCCAATTTGCTTCTATCTGAAATCACATATCAACATTGCTACACAAAGATACATATAAGGCTTTAGGAGTTTTTAAAGCTACTGCAGCTCTAACTTCTACAGCAAGAAGCTGTTCAAGAAAAGAGTCCTTTCAGACATCACATTCAAATCTCTTTGACTTGGCATGAGATGTTGGACAGTAAGAATTTTTTTTCCTATGGGCATGCCCATGCAAGAAATACATGTAGATATTATCATCACAATTTTATATTCTATAAAAATAGTATATAAAATTATTCTATACAATATTCTATAAAAATAATTAAAAACCCCAAACAAGCAAAATATTATAGGAGTTTCTTGCGATGTGTAAGGGAAAAATTGCTGTAAAATTATTCATATTTTCCCATTCCCAACTGCATCTTTTAGCTGTAGTTTCCTATTTAATTTGCAACATTCCCTTCTAATTATCAATTGATACTTCAGTAAGGCTATCAATATTTAAGTGGCATCAATGAACAGATTTATTGAAAACCAATGTCACAGATACAGCCCAAATAACTCATAAAATATTTTTTTCTAGGCCATCCTTGTACAACTCTAGATAATACCTAGCATCCTAATGTCAGCTATTTAGTTCCTCCATAGTTAAACATTCTGGTATTCTTAGGAACCCATAATAGTTAGATAGATGACAGTGCAACATATGAAGAGATGAGAAGCAGGATTTAAATGGAACATTAACAAACAGGATTAATAATCTTACTAAATAAGTAAGAAAGACACATATTACATCCTTTTTTTCCTTATCAAACCTGATATTATTGTTAATATGCCTTTGCATTTAATATTTTCATTCTGAAGTATTTTTAGATTTTTTGTCTAACTCTTGACTTCATTATATCTTTAAATTAAACTACATTGGTTAATTTCACATTAAAAATGAATAGAGGTAAAAGGTAATGTCCAAGAGGCCAAAAATTCTTAGAGAAGCAGGTCTTATAATAATTAGCAAAAATCTTGCTCAAAACACCATCACCAGTCGTACACACCCATTTGTAAGCTTCACATTTCTGAGCCCTACTTGTTCTACAATATCATATTTTAAGGAAATTTGGAAGGGAAATAATTAGGATTCAGATTCAGAACACAAACATGAAGCATAAAATGTCTGGGGATAGCTTGAACAATGTCAATGAATATTAGCATTTTATCATAAAAAAGCCGCAAATATTTTGCATAGAATGAATTACAAGATTAAAGACTGTGCTGTAAAGACTGCATGCAGGATAGGACTTTTTCAGTTATTTTAGGAAAGAAGAGAAAGCTATTGCAGAAAGTTTCTGTCCAGAATCATACTGAAAGGCTACACTTACTGCCACAAGATTTACCACCCTAAATACAAAGCTAGAAAAACAGTGTTTTACAGATCTATTCAATTGTAAATGTTTTTGTTGAATTGAGTTCTTAGGAGAAAAACTCCTTTAAACTTTAGTGTCTATTTTCAGATGTCTACCAGAATGACCTAGAACTATACACTAGAGTATGTTCGGGGAAAAAAAAATACATCTAAGCATATACATACCTTTGTGTGTGTACTGAAGTCTGGGTTCTTCATTTTAAAACTAATCCTACTCATGGAGAACATTTAAAACTTTCCTTGAATTTCTCAGGAAAATAATTTTCTTAAAATGTAACTCCATTATCCAATAATTGATTTGGAAACCAAAATATTAAAAAGCATAAGCAATGTAAGAGGGTATAATTACTCCAACAGCATGAAAGCATAATAAATGTGATGTGGTCATCTTTTGCGTTTTTTAATTTCTGCTGCAATTTACTGTTCGACTAAAACCCAGTGCAACCGAGGTTCAGCTCTATAATTCTTTTTAAAAGTACATGCTGGTAATTCTGTAAATGTCCAGTAAAACTGCATAGAATCATAAAGATCCATTATACAAACTATTATTTTAACAGTACTTTTGCTATCAGAGCTTATGGAAAATAGATTTTCACGAACAGCTAAAGTGATAGTAACTTATGGAGGTCAATTTGAAATTTTCTGATATATTTTATTATGTATTGGAATAGTGTGCTGTTAATAAATTTCAGATCATTGAAAGTAAATTGGAAAAAAATCAATAAGGCCTTTCCCTAAAGCTGAAGCCAAAAATTCTTTGGCCAATTTAATTAACTACTGTGTATATCATCAGCTTCAGCTGAACACTTTGACAGCCCTTTGCCAGGTGGCTACTGGGAGGAAAAAAAGGGGCCAGATACAATACATCAAGGGCCCCTCAAAATAAATGCTAAAATGTGGGAAATCTAAATGCAACTTCATATGGCTTTCACACGCACAATTATGAATATAGTTATATTTAAGAATATTTTTCAGACTATGAAAAAATACACACAGACATATATAGGCAACTAAATAGTAAAAGATACATTAACTCCTTCTGAGAACTCTGCAGTGGAGCTCTCATCCAAGACATACCTGTGGGATAATCTCACTGCTATTTTTCGTGATAACCACGATTCCTTTGTTTACTAATGTCCACTTTCATATTGGACCAGCACACAACAAGACTTGTAGTGACTCTTCAGATCCGCTTTTCTCCCCAAATTGCTTCTTCCTAAATCCCAGCTAGAGGTATCACTCTCTTACTACTGAACAACCTTACTCCAGAGACAGGTAAGGAGGAAAGGCCCATGAAAGCACACAAGGCTCTTCCAGCTGTATAAAGCTCCCAGTTATACCTCATGCCATGTTTGTTCACTGTCTTCAAATGACTCCTCAGCTGGAGGGCACAAAGACACCTGGGAGAGTTCAACAGAATGCCACGTTGACATTGAGTACAGGCATTTAATCTGTCCTTTTCCTTTACTCACTGGCAAAATGAGACAACCTCCCACCTCCCAAGTCAGGCTGAAACTACTTTTAGAGCTTCTCAGTGTTCCTTGAGGAGCTGTGAGGAGGCAAGCTATACAAATGAAACATTACTACAATTTTGCCTCTCCATTAACATCGGGAGTGATTTTGACAGAACAGCTTGCATGAATAGGTGAAAATGTAATAGCCAGTATTAGACCAGGTTACTGCAGGTTCACCACCAAATTTCATTTTTGAGCTTGACCTTAAAACATTTAAAATTACCATCAGACAATCACTATTACACTTAAGCAATCATTATATCAAACATGTATGTATCAAAGCAGAAAAGGGCAGAACTAATTGGCTACAGGGTTCATTTGGCACCATGAATGTACCACTTAGAGAACAGGAATGAAATTTGTATCTTTGATTACCTGTGACTATCAATAAAATTACAGAAATGTTGATGAGTAACATCTTCCCAAATTTTTGGCTCTGAAAGTACTGTACTGATTTTTTTAAAGAAGATGCATATTTTCTGTCTTTTGTTCTGTTTTCTCAGAAAAGAAACAGGAACAGTATTGTTTCTGTCCATCTTCTATCAAAGTATGATCACTCATAATTGTATTTTTCCACTGCCTTCAGGGCTCATTCCAGCAGAAATCACTCCACTCCTTGAATAGGCCTACACTTCACAGTGCCTGCATACATTTCAGTTGAATCTTAATGTTCTTTCTTATTTTACTCCTTTTACCATCACCATAAATAGTGTTCAGGCTCTGTTCCTTTTTCATGATTACATCTCTCATTCACATGTTACCCTATTCCCTACAAATACTGTTCATGAAAGCTACATTTGTTCATCATCTGGCTTCTTTCTTAAATCACCTTCTAAGTTTACTATATGAGTCTGCATATGGTTGCATGTAAATACATATTGCAGTATAAATATTGTTGTGTGTGTGGAAGAGAGAAAATGTGCATGACAGATCTGTTCTTCCAGTTATGCGCTGATGTTTTTTTTCTAGACAGAAGTGCCTGGAAATAACCACATTTCCAGCGCTGGAAATATCCTAAATTCACTTTAAGAAATGGAACATTATTAGAAGACTATATTCTAAAATATGTGGTAGAGAATAAGCTTAACCAAAAATAATGATATTTTAATAGGAATTATATGCGGATCATTAAGGTTCAGAATCAAAATTCTATGGCATCAAATTAATTCTTGGTTGGGGCTTTTTGGGTGAATCTGGCCTGCTGTCTTCTCTTTCCAGAAGTGAACTGCTGTACAACACCCTGCCAGCTCAACTGTTAGCTGCTCATATGCCTTAACCTCATAGCCCTCTGTAATTCTTGATATTTCTAGTTTGATACCCTCTTCCCATGTGCAATCTGTAACAGCTAAATAGATACGTCCAGCCACAAGGCATGGCTTGACTTATTCATGCCTTAGCTGCTAAATATACATGCCTGCTTACAACTGCCAGCCTTGCAGCAGTGGAAGAGCAGAGGCTATATAGGAAAGGGAAGTTACTTCAGGGTGGTGTAAGGCACCTACATATGCACAACAGAAGCCCCAAACCAGGCTCCAGCTCCTGCAGCAACTAGTACTGCAGCATATTTCCCTTCCTGCCCTGCTGCTCCCCTAGGTATCTGGTCCATTTTCAAGATGTCTTAGATGGCAGTGCAATCCAATGGCTAGTCACTGCAGTGAATGCATACTTTATTTTATATTTGCTTTGTGGCAGTTTCTCAGCATCATTTTTCCCTCGTGCCTCTCTAAATTAGCATCTTTTGCTACCCTTTTTTTCCTCTTTAGAGATACATAACAAACTATACAATCCTAGTTTTGGTTTTTACAGAAGATCAACAGGCAAAAATAAAGAACAGGAAGAAAGTCAGCAAAAGGTCATATCATGTTGAAACAGTTCAGAAGCAGCACAAGGTGATCACAGCCCACCTACTTAACAGTGCATCATGCACTGTTTGTGCTTTCTGTCTTTAGAGGGCCTCCAGCAGCATACAGTAGAACACCTCCAAAAGAAAACAATCACTTTCCCAGAAATAGCTGAAAAGGGCCTTATTCCGTCTGTGTGTACTCTGCTCAGAGTTTTATCTGGTCCTCTGTACCATCAAGTGATGGCTCTTGGGATCACAGTGTTCCTGAATAGCTGCTGTAGCACATTGAGTTGGGATGTGTATTTTGTTAAACTTTGACAGCTGATTGTGCTGACTGGGCTGACAAGCACTGAGACTCCTGGGCTGACACCCAGAGCAGAGGAGATAAGACAGTTGACTCCTTTCTTAACCAATACTCTAGTTAGCGATCCCTGTTCATACTCTCAGGAGTTCTTCAGACATAATGCTCTGCTTGTGTTTTGAAAAGCAAAGTAAAATTAGAACTAAAATGGTGTGCTCACAGCTCAGATGGTCTCACTCGATAATCCTCCCCCCGATGGGTATTTCAAATTCCTATCATCCTTCTAAATAAAAAAATCTAGGATTTACAATTAATATAAAGAATTAATTACCTGATATGCTTGTGAGATAGAATAAACAGTCCCTCTATGTCCTCAGAAGAAATTTCTCTTGTATAGTAATGAATGCAACTATAAAATTCTGTATCAAAAGGAAATTGCCTTTATTCATCATTTACTCAAATTGCTTTCAAGTGCTAGTTTTCTTGTTAGATTTTTTTTTCTGGAGGAAAATATATTATTAAATGTAGCTAGTTGGATCTTTTTCTATTTATTTCTTCACAAAAAAAAAAAGAAAAAAGAAAAGAGACACTATTCTATTTTACTCACAGAAGTTTCACAACAGACAATGTCTAAACATTTAGAAACTTCAAAGGATCATTATTTTTATTCCTACTGTGTCATTATTTTTACTTACCCTCCCCCTCTCACACCCACTCCC
>VWZD01005960.1:137048-196659 GCA_013396695.1 Sakesphorus luctuosus
TTATATAAAATTTATGTCAATTGTGAAAATGTTCTTTCTATAATTACACAGACAATAGATTAGTAACTCTTCTAAAGATATCTGTAAATTTATAATGATGGTGCACATGTGTTGAAGAGGAAGCTAGTATATGTTTGCAAATTATACATTATTACTTATAAATAGCATAGAATAATAGAATGGATATCTGACAGTTTAATTTTTCTTGGTAAGCACCGTGTTGCATTTGGTATATTACAATAATTTTCCTGGATATAAACTCTTATTCCTGAGATACTACTGTGGTGAGGTGTAGCATCATAGTGTTCAACTATAGATATGTAATTTCTACTGAAGAAGTATCCCAGAAGCCAACACTGCTATTTCAACATAGTTACTTTCAGATATACCACTAATTATGGAATGGGACTTCAGCAGAGGTTTAAATCATATTCAGTTTCCACAGTGGAAGGAACTGTGGCATATGCAATTCAGTGCAGTTATTTTAGGCAAAGATACATCAATATTTGGTCGTTTAATAAAGGTTAATACAGTAAGTAATTCTGAGAAACTCTACAAACACCCATACTACAAGGAAGTATTAAACACCACTGTAACTGCATACATAAAAAATTAATTTTAATTTTGAGAAGTGTTTAGTGTAGCACTCAGATTTTATTAGGTGAATCATTTATATTTGATAAATCATCACAAATCCACAGGAAGGAATCTTAGAACCCACTGCCTTCTCAATATAGGTTTTTCATTTTTGAAACAGAAAAAACCCAAACAGCAAGCAGACAGGCAGCAACATTAAAATATGGGAAACTTCAAAGAACGGAGATGCCTAATTGCTTTCCAAAGTAAATACCTGCAAATTAAGTGAAATGGTTCTGTAAGTCATGCTGAGCCTTGTCACAGAATCCAGTAACTTTTAACCTTAGTTTTGTCCACAGGAAAGCACTAAAATATCTGAGACCTGCATTAAGAATGAAATCACAACATTGCATTTCACAGTTGTGCTATGGAGCACCTGAGGAAACACGAAAAGAGGTTGACTTTCAAAAATGCTCAGAGACAGAAAGGCATGGGGAAAGAAGATCTGAAGGAGTTGTTTTTCCTTTAACCTGATGTTAAACATGAGAACATTCACATTTTGTAGCAGAAAAAGTTATTTGGCTTGCAAGGGAAGAAAAACAACAGACAGTCTCAGAAACATCACTATTTGGAGACTTATGCATGAATCAAAAATCTAATGAGCAAACTGAATAATCTTTGATATATAACATTAAAAATGAAAAAAATTCAAACCAGAATGTAAATCAATCATATGCAATTTTTTCCTATGTGATTAAGACATCTTTTTCGTTGCAACAAAACATTCATCTCATGTCCAGTGATTCCGGTGCAATCTAACAGACTTCAGACCAAATTTCAGGATATGCAGGTTCACTTGAAGAACTATGAGTCCTTTACTTATCTTTTGATACAAAATTTAGTTCAAATTTCCAGTGTCAAGTCCAACATTTGGAAATCAGTTCTTGAGACAAGAAGTTGATTTATTAAAAGAAGTCATATCACATCATATCATATTGTTTTCACAACAGATTCTTGGCACACTGAAATATCCTATCACTATTAATATTAAGTCAGATATATACACATCTCGATCTATCCAGTGTTAAAACCTCCTTTCTATTTAATATTAATAGCTGAATGTCTGAATGGTTTTCTCCAAGCTTCCTACTTGAGTATAATAATTGTTGGTAGATTTTCATTAATATTATAATTCCATACACTTGCAATTGACATACAGGTATCATAAGATCTTGTTAATATGGTCCTTTCTCTTTTACTTATTTAACACCTATATAATTAATTAGGCCCTAACATTTTTATTTTTAGATTACTGCAGTATAATCTAGAAAACTGTCACATCCCATAACTTTCCTGGGACTTTGAATGATGATTTTATTTTATTCTCATCTCTAGTCACTTTTCACTCTCATGTCAAGCATCTTTGCTGACGAACATCTTTGTTTCATACATGACTGCCATATGATGTCACAGTAAGTTTATTTTTCTTGGAAAAAAACCAAGAAAATTCACTGAGCAAAAGAGAGTGATGTTGGAACTGCAGGGTTAACAATCATAGAGTGGGATTTCACAAGATATTATTTTTGATGCTCTAAGATCTTCATTGCTATGGTAACACTTGCAACATTATTGCTTCAAAATCTTTCACTAAAGAAATAAGATTGCACAAATACAATAAAAGGAAAATACTTGCATGTACACCCACACAACTGAAATATAAATGCAGCTTGAACAAAGACTCTTTGGGCTTTAACTAAATAGAAAACTTTGAGATATATCCTCATAAACACATACAATTTCAAACATGCTAGAAGAATTTCACTGTCATTTAGCACTGATTATGCTTAATCTAGGTACAAAGAAAAAGCATAAAAAACTGTTTATAAGTGTAAATTTTATTGACAAAAAATACATAGATATTTTTTCTGTTATGAGGTTTAGGGTTTGCAACAACATGACTCTGTTTAGTAGAATGGCACTTAGAGACTGTTGCAATTCCCACAGTAGACACTATGGGCTATTGTCCATCATCGGATTTAGGACTGCTGCTGCCACACTGCTGTGGAGGGACGATTGCACTGTTGTCAGAGTGTGTAATGTCAGCAGCAATAGACCAACCTGTTCAAGTCTCACTGGAGGATGGCCAAGAGGAGTGAAGAGAAGGATGTGGAAACAAGGATTTTTTTTTCTAACCCACCCCAAAATTTCTGCTGATGCTTCTATTACCTATCCCTGCTGGTTTGACGAAAGATATAATTGAAGTTCCTCACTGCAGTGTACACTTGCCTTGACTTCAAAAGGAAAATAAATTTTCACTTAGACTAGAAATTAGGCAAACAATCAGAAGGTGGCATACCCTCTGAAATATTTGGAATATGATGTCTATTATGTTGCCAATTTCTCAGTTGGGTTCAGAAATGACTAAAAATACCACCATATGAAAAGGCAGTCCCAGGTTGTGGCTCATACTGAATCTCTCTCACTGGAAATATTCAAGAACTGTCTCAATGCAATTCTGTTCAATGTGCTCTAGAAAGAACCTTCTTGAGCAGAGAGGTTGGACCAGATGACACATTGTGGTCACTTCCAACCTGATCCATTCTGTGATTCTTGAATTCTCTGATTTCTTGATCATCTCTGTTTCTGTTAATTTTTAATAACTGTGATGGCAACAGTTTCATAATTGTGCAAATAACTTAAAAATAGTGCAGAGAAAACAAAATTTAAGAAGACAGATTTTTTTTTAATTTTCTATATGCATTATTTTGTGTGTCCTGAAAAATTACTTTGGTTAGCAATAATACCTATTCCTGCTTCATTCTCAGAACTACCATATCACACACATATTTAGTTCTTAGTCTTACAAATATTCGTGCTTTGGACACAAGCTATCACAAAGTTACATATTATTTATTCACAGGTTTTACCAAACTGAACCTAAAGGCTGTAAATTGACAGCTGCACCTAACTCTTACTTTAACATTGCAAAATTTCTAACGCAGTGAAGCTCTAGAATTACATTAAGTTCTGGTTTATAATAAAAAAAAGAGTATAAATAATACAAATGCAAACCAAAATTGCTAAAATGTTTGTATGTAAAATGTAAAAAACTACCATTCATCTTTAAAAATTGCTGACGTTTACTTCCAGTGCCTTATCAAAGTTTGCAGATAAACTTTAAGATCTCATTTTTCCAACCACAGCCCTGAAGTCATACATTTACTTTGCATCCTGATCTTCAAAAAATATTTTTTTTTAGTTTTATCAGAGGCTCAGTAACTTGATAGGCAATTGATTTTTTTTTCTTAGTGGCATAGGTGTACTTCCCAGAAGCTGAAATATTCTATTTACCTGGTGATTTATTAAATACAACTAATGAACTAAAGATTTCTGAACTGACTGGGGTTTTTTCCACAGTAAAATCTATGGCTATAGATTTTAAATAAATAACAGAAATTTCCTCTGAACTGAAATATCTCTTCAATTTCTTCCAGTTAGTTGATCTGGAGATGATAGAGTTTAATTTTTCAAATTTGTCTTGTTATATGTCCTCAAAAGGGACTATTAAAATATAAATCTACCTTATTTGCTCAGTACACATCTTATGGCCTTAAAAGACCATGCACATTATATATTAGTCATGACAGTCTCCTCGTTAAAGTGTGTGATGTATTTCACAAATACCTCTCAACAGAATATATCTATCACGTGTTTGCTACTGAGACATGGATTATTTCAGCTCAGTGTTGGCAACAGTCACTGCATGCATTTCTTCTGTTTTTCACAGTTGTGTTTTATTCAGCAAAATTTTTCTATATGGATATCAACTTGATATGGCAAGTTTGGGGCCAAATGTTGGCCTTTCCATATGGTGGAATCTGAAGAAAGTGTGGGCCCCTTGTAGGCTGTGATTTAAGAAAGAACGCAAACTACCAGATAAGCCATATTCAGGGCATTCAATAATTAAAAAACCACTCATGCCCTTTATAGGAACCAGAGAAGACTTATGATATGAGTCCTTTGAGGAAACTACTTGTGTCCAGGACACTTTCAAAACTGAACAGTATCTAATATCTATCTCCAATTCATGTAAATCAGATATGAAGCTAGCTCTCACCAGAGATAAACTGAGACATACTTTTCACTCTTTAACACTTCTCTGGGACAGCTTAAATGTTTCCTTACCCAGCACCATGCAGATTATATCAGACCAATGCAGCTCTGACTTCCTAAGCAATTTTTTTCCAGGATAGTCTCTGCTCTTAAACTGTAAACTCTTACAATCGCAATAATGACCGGGGGTTTGAAGCAAGTGTACTACACCACTGAGGTACTGGTTCCGACACCTCCTCTACAAGGCTTTTTGCAGAGCTCCTCCCTGTGGCACATTTAGCCAGGAAGCTCTGCAAGAGCACTGCCAAGCCTGGCCTGGCTGTAATTCCATCTGTACTGTGGGCTTGCACATTGGAAGAGAGACAGCTGGAGAAGAAAATGTCCTGTGTCCAACCGAATTCTTGCAGCAGCTACAACATTACTGTAACTATTACAAGTGCGTTAAGATTAATTGAATTTCTATATTGGTAACATTCATTCATATATTGTGCAACTGGTTATTAAAAATCTACTTCTGAATTCAATGTATCTTAAAAAATAAATTATCTAAATTCTCCCAGAACAGGGTTGGGGCTTGTCCATGCTGAGGCAGGTCACCTGTTATCAATTACTTACAGACTTAACCACAGCTGAAAAGAGCTCCAATAAAGCACAGTGTGTTTCCATTCTTTCTGTCCTGTACCTAGCAGAAAATTACAGTTCTTAGTATCTATTTTTCATAGGTTTTATTTTGTCTTCAAGATGAAAATTCAAAGTGCAGCCCAGCATCTGAGATTGAAGCCAATTACAACATTTTAGGATTCTCTGATTTCCAGTTTAATTTATTACACCTGCTATTATTTTGGAAGGGTCATTTCCCATCTGTGTTTCATCACAGTTCTCTGTTACTGATGAATTCCAAAATTATTTGTTTTGATGTGATTCATGATGTAAGGTACTTTTGTCTTTCTTGCACTGTGCATTCATAGTTTGCTATTAGTGGACTTGCTTTAAAATGTGTATTCTGTCTTACACTTGCTACTGAATTGCTGTTTTCTAAAAGAGGCTTTTGAGGTTCTTGGCAGTACTGAATTCAACAGCCATGACAGCAGCAGTATTTCTTCCTTTCTCTGAATCACAGCTCAGGAGGGAAATTGTATTGCTAAGGCACTTCTATATCCTTGAAGGACCTTTCAGCTGACAATACTTCTTTTTTCCTAGCTGTCTCTTGTCACCTTTGAGTCACTGCTCAAACTATTCCCTTCTTCTCCTTCCTTTTATAATACTGTAATGAATATATCTATTTATATTTTTTTAATAGAAGAGTGGTAAAATGATGGCTACACTTTCCCATTCCACACAGGATGCTTCACTTTACTTTTATCCCTTAAAGAAGTATAACAAAATTCTACCATAAAAAATGGAAAACTTATCTCCTCACCTCCAAATGCTCTGCTCCCATCTCAAGCATTTCCTGATTCTTCTCTCATTTATATCTGTTCCCTCTGTTTTTTCTTTTCTTTCTTCTTCTCTCTGTCTCTTTGTCAAATTAAGTATGCAAATAAATCTCTTATCCTTACAAACCTCATTTCTTGCCTATTTCTCTTGCCAGCCCATCTTCTTTATAAATTTCAAAGATACCAATGTTCATCTTATAGGAAATGTCAGAAGTTCCCTTCTTCCACCTACCATTTTTCCAGTTCAGCTTCTCTCTTTGATTTCACAGAATAAATCTCTTCATATCCAAATAACTGATTATCTCATCTTAGCTAAAACTACTCCTAAAATCCATTATGCTCCCAAGTGTCTCTGGTTCAATAAATAATGCTGAGGTTTCATTAGCCATTATTTTCCAGTAGACTTTCCTCTTCAGAATCCTCTTCCATGAAATGCATTCCTCCAAAATTTTATGAATATGCTGTTGGTCTCTCTTAACTCATCACTCCTCCCTTTCAACACCTTTACCTAAACAATCTCCTCCACAAAGTCAGGTACTGGTGGATGTAGTCAGACCTATTGCTTTCTACACAAACACTATTTCTTTCTTCTGGTATCTCCCCACTAGTGTGTATCCACCAACCCAAACATATCAAACCCAGAACTTTTTCCATAAGCCCTCCTTTCTCCTTCCTCTCTTGACTGCCATTGACATCATCAATGCAGCCCTGTTCTCTGGGACCATACCAATGACATTATTGATTTGTACATCTCTCATGTTAGAGAAATAATTCCATATACTTTTGGTGGCTTGTACAGCAGCAAACTCTTTGCTGATATCTAATAACGATCTGATTAGGAAGTGGGGCACAAACACTTACACCTGTGCCTCCTTAATTTCTAAGACCTCTTTTAGTAGCATATTTCACCCTGTTTATGCAGTATTTTGGAGCTGGTTTATATATGGGCTCTGGTTTCTCTATGGAAATTGCACAAGCTACTTGCTTTCACTATAAAAACCATCTGTGGTCCCACTAACCTTACTTACCATCTTTCATTCACTGCTGATGGGTGACTCCCATTTTGAACAGTGCATAAAACTTACAGTGTGCGCTTCATAAATTTTCAAACAAGTCTGTACTATCTATTTGAAAAGCTTTCTTTGAGCACTGTATTCACCATGCCTTCAGTGAACTTTACAAAGGTAGGCTGAAAAAGGGTCAGTCTCCTGAAATTGTTGTCTAGCAAGGTATTACTCTACTTATTTACGCTGTTGGTCCTAAATGACACTTCAGCTGACCCTTTTTGAGGACTGACTTTTTGACCCATGCTTGTTTACGTAATAGCATGCCACCTACAACTGGGTGTGACATAGTACCAAAAATAGAGAAAATGAGGCATTCTTCTTAGGATGTCTTCAGTATTTATTATATGTTACTCCTTGTTATAGTGTCATGAGTCAGATACAATCAAAAGGATAGTCTGAAGACTCAAGCAAAAGAAAAGCAACCTACAAAATCAGACATTCCTCACTCTGCCACAAAGTTTTTATGTGCTTCTAGGCCAGTCACTAGAGGCCAGCCTTTCAGACATGACAACTAATTGCATACTTTACCTAAACCCAGAAATGGAACTTAACTGATTAAAATATTTCATGTAAGAACCAACAAAGTGTTTCAAGTCAGAAAGTTGTTTCCTTCCATTTTGGTAAAATTTTCATTGAATTTTAGAATTGCAAGTTGTTTCAAATCTCAAAATGGAATTATTTTATTTCAAAAATAAAACTAGAATTACTCAAATGCTCATTTTGCACTTGCAAGGATATTTAAGACTACAAATACCACTGAAACTGATAATTTTTTAAAACACTTTAAATAGGAAAAAAAACCCAACAAAAAAACCCATAAACACCAAACCTCCAGGATTCGCAACAATAATAAATACACAATTTCTGACTTTTGAGTACTTGACTTTACAAATCTGAATTTGTTCTTTATACATTTAAATACACAAACACAGAATTTTTTAGTCTGGAAAATACCTTTAAGAACACTTAGTTCAACCATTAGCACTGCCAAGTCCACCACTAGAACAATGCCTCATCCAGAGGTGGTGACTCAACCAGTTCCCTGGGCAGCCTGCTCAATTATCCAATGTAATCTCCCCTGAGATTCTTTTTCTCCAGGCTAAACACCCTCAGCAACCTCAGCTGGTCCCCACATGACTTATTCTCCAGACCTTTCACCAGGTTGTCCTTCTGTGGACATGCTCCAGCACCTCAATGTCTTTTTGTAGTGAGATACCCAAAACTGAACAAAAGACTCGAGGTACGACCTCAGCAGTGCCAAGTCCATGGGGACAATCACCATGGGGACAATCACCATGAGGACAGTCCCACTGGCTGCACTGTTTTTGATACAAGCAGATGCCACTGGCCTTCTTGTCCCCCTGGGCACACTGCTGGTTCATGTTCAGCCAGCTGCTTACCAGCACTCCCAGGTCCCTTTATGCCAGGTCACTTTTCAGGCAGTCTGCCCCAGGCCTGTAGCACTGCACAGGGGTTTTATGACCTAAGCATGTTTATATACACTTTTATACTAAATACAAAATCACTTGATCAATACCTTTTTTAAATCATTGCCTTCAATTCAGGTTCACAGAAATTGTATCGACACTTAAAATAAAATATTCTAGGGACAGTGCTCTTGTCCTAATGACAAGTGGCATAGGAAACTCTCTTACCTGCCTAGACCCAAAGCAAAGCAGCTACACCTATAATACTTACTGAATAATGCCTTGGTGTTATATGGAAGATTTTTTTCACTTTGACCACTACCATGTCAAGGATCATAGAAAGAACTTAATAGTCCAGATGATGATAAAATAGTGTTTGTATAGTAGCTTAAACTTAGCATAAGCACATATAAATTAAGCTAATTATGTTTGTGAGCCATCTACTTCCTTTTTTATCAGCTCATCTGAAGCCTTTGGTAATTAATTGCAGTAAGCCTGCTGAACAAACATTTGAGAGAAAGAGAGTAGAGTTTTACTGAGTTGCTTCTTTCCTTGCCATACATCGTTTTCCCACATGGGTAGGACTTTGCTGTAATCTTGTTTATAAAAATATCTTATCTATTGTTTCCATTTTTTTCAAACAAAAGCAAAACAACATTTTTATCAATAAGCTTCCAACAGAGATATTTGTCCGTGCAGTTCTGATAAAGTATTTATTTGCAGAGATATTGGAAAGGTACTCTCTTGTTCTAATTATTTTCATCATCAGGTAATTTAAACCCTCTTTTTTAACATGGATAGCCATTCTGCAAAACAGATCAAGATTTGCTGGAACGCAGTGATGGAGCAAGACATCACATGACTTTATATTTGCTGTGGCATTCCCAGCTGTAAAGGAAGAGCCCTGTATCTGGTCTCTACTATAAAGATAATTTACTTGTTTCATTTAATGAATAATTAGTAGATAAATATGTGAGTGCATGTATGAATACATGTTTATATATGGAAGCAGGAGTATCTGAAGACTAAGTGGGTTTATTTAGGAGACAAGTGTTAAATGACTTAATCCAAGGCAACTTCAGAGTTTCACAAAAGCAGCAAGAGGTCTAGAGGCTTTTATTGCTAAAAATTATACACTTCAAGTGTTCAGTCATTTCAAAGAAGAAGTGAGATCAGAGAGAGAGTTTGGGGGTTTTGTTTTTTTGAACTGCATCTTCAGTATATTCACCTTTACCCAGCCTCAGCTCTGTGAGGTGCTTAAATTATTAAATAAGTATAATAATTGCAACATTTCTCTTCTGTGTGCTGAAGTAGAGAACAGTGGAGAATGAATGAATTCATCAGTAGGAGTCCTAGTCTTCTGTTCAATGTGTTTAATTCTATACACTCCCAGCTGACATAAAATACATGTTCAAAATATACATATATATATATATTTATATTCACATGTACACACTGACTAGTTCATGAGTAATAGTTAAGTTATAAAGCAAGGGGAAATGAAGTGACTTCATCTAATACTGCTTCCAATTCACATTTCCAAAGGGCATTGTTCACCCTTACTACGCAACAAGGGGTTGTTTCAGCCCATATAGTGCAGTAAGTGTTGCAGCATTATGACTTATACTGAGTGGTTAGGTTGTTACAGCTGCAAAAATCAAAAACCAGTCAGCTCTGAAATATCCCAGACTAGTTTATTCAAACTGCAGATGTTAGACTTCCAACTTGGCTCTGTACAGAGCCACCTTAGGTGCAGTTTAGTTTATAAGACCTTAAGGTTGCTGCTGTAGTTTCCAGATTTATTAGAGAGGCTGTAGTGCAATGCAAAAATCACATAGCCAGCCCAGGTTTACTTCTTTCTAAGGGAAAGTCATTTGCATCAGTGGAAGGAAGGAAGAGAAAGAGACTGAAGTCTTTGAGTCACTCTATACTAAAATAATATGTCAAATACAGATGAGATTGTTTGGCTATGGAAAAAATTGGCAGATAACTACAAAGGACATAGACATACTCAAAGTAGCTTCCATCTATGTAACAGAGATAATAGGAGTGAAGGTAGGGTGGCAGCAGTGCTCTAGAGACTACATTTGCTAGTTTGCACAAGCAATCCTCAGCTATCTTCACTGGTATTTCTACCCATGTAAGTAATATGAAAGCCATGCAAGGCCATGCTTATATGTCGTGGCAGATTATATATAAGCACCTGTACTGCCACCTTCTTACATGTGCATATGGAAAGGTAAATACTAAAAGGCTGTTAAGAGTAAAGGCACATTTGTTGCAGCACAACACTGAGTTTATGAGCAGCCCAGCTGAAGCACCTCATGCTCTTGTGTGATCTTCATATGTAGATTTTCTGTTCACGGCAACCAAACCATCATGATGGAAGCAATCATTCTCATTTATCCAAATGTGGAGGCAAGATAGAATTGGGCACATGTTTTGTGGTGCATCTGGGTCCTCTGGTTTACACATAATGCAACAAGCACAAAAGACCAAAGAAGAGACTAAGGCAATAGGGAGGCAAAGTTGAACTGATGTAGAAGCAAATGAAAATTTCCTTGCAAAAAGTACCCCTTTTCCTGGGATTTCTACTTCAGCAAAATACCACTGGCAGGCAAATATTTCATATGCAAAGTGTAGAATCAGCCTTTTTGAGAAAAAAAAAAGATCAATTTTTACAGATACAGAGGTATACTTAAGAAACAGATTAATTTGACACACCACATCCTTGCCTGCCGTTGTTCACATTATATACATTATGTCTTTTGGGCACTGCAGTGAGAGAGAGCCACAGGATTTGTAAGAATTTTCTCTTAAAGTAAAACTTGCTGAAGGAATTAAATGAAAATGCCTTTAGGGTTGCATTTCATGACAAATCTAAGGGCTTTAGCTGAATATAAACACAAAAAATGACAAAAATATCTTTCCATTCTTTTTAGCTGGCCATTAATAGTTCCTGGGGTTTTTATTAACAACTTTATATTTTTGAAGAAAAAAGAACCCATCTATCTTTATTCCTTGTTAGAAAAAATGTGTATTTTTCTTTCATGCAATGCTTTTTCTTCTGTTTCCTGGGTTTTTCCATTCCATTTTTATAGTAGTATCTTTGAAATGAGTTAGATTGATTTAGCCTCATCCACTGTTTTGTGTCATTTAGTCAGTGTTACCTAATGCAGAGACTAGATAACTAGAGATTTCATTGCTGATGGATGTTTTAATTATTTGGTTTTCCTCCAGAAGTTCGTAGTAGTCATGGCAATAATAAGCATGTCTCCTGAGATTTCTTCACAAGGAGGAAAGTATTTGCATTTTTCTAAAAATATACAGTAAATATCAGATTAGTGGTCTCTCTGCAATACTATTTCTTCTTATAGGTAGGAAATTATACTCTGACTTGAGAAAAGTTATTCTCTCATTGACTCTAACCTTGCTATCCAACATTTTCAGAAATACAAAAGCTACATACTGCCAGGCATAAAATTAAAATAATAAGTAAAGGAACACAATGCAGTTATCACACAACAGAAGCAGCATCAGTTAGCAAGGGAGCCACAACAATGCACTCCAGAGAGAAAAACAGACCAATTATTAGCCACAGGATACTTATAAGAGAAAAATTAAAAGGAAAACAATTAAACAGATTTTGTTTTACATTAGGGTTTTCACGTTAAAAATAAGCCAATTTGCTTTCATAAACCCTGAAATTCAGTATAGTTTTCATCAACGACTTGGTATGTTTCAGATTTTACTTTTTAGTATAACTACATTACTGCCATTTATTTTCTGATTGAACTATAGAATTATGCAATCTAAAATCACACATAAATTAAATCATCCAGACTTATGAAATGGATAACTACTGCTCAGAGGCTATCTAAATGTCTAAATGATTAACCTTAAAAACTAAATTAAATTACTAAGGTGGGATGCTTATCTCCACATAAAATTAATGGAGGACATTAAGATTCTATATGAGCTGAAGCCTATTTTAAGCACTTTGCTTTAGCCACAGAAATTGAATCACTGAAATAGAATTTAAATCTAGTGAAGACGCACACCAGAGTGTCCTAAACTACAACCATAAATAAAGTAATTTTTCCCATTCATGAAACGGGAAAGTTCTGTATGATGCACTTTTGCTAGACGTATAAAATCAAGCAGTGTGAATGTCTCCTCAGAAAGAATATTCTTTATGACTCAACAGCTACTTTGTCTTTTTAAATAAACTTGCCAAGTTCAGTATTGAATGTTTTCCACTCCACCTAGAAAGCTACAGATGGGCATGTGACAACCAATGAAAGACAAGTATGCACAAGTGCATGTTGTTCCTAGCATCCTATCCACCATGATATAATATCATTATTCTTTAGTGCTGCCTAAAAAGGAAAGAAATACAGCAATCAATGATACATGAAGAGCTGTTCTGCTGAGATCTGCATTTTTGCTGAACTTTGTCATAACCTTGAATGCAAAGCAGTCTGTGGTGTACGGATCCTAAAGATTTATTGCTGTGGTTTGCGCCAATCTTTTCTTCATAAACTGAGTTAAAAATAAATCATTAATTACAGCATGACACATTTTGTCCTTAATTTTAGGGATGACAAATGTCTTTATTCTTAGAGCAACATGTTCTGTGTGATACCTACTGTACCACAAAAATCAGTGTAGTCCTCTATGTCCCATCTGCTTAAAGAATAATCATCCTGTGAAGTATTTGTCTTTGACATCTTACCTCATACTGTTTTCTGCCTTGCAATATCTTTCACTGCAATAATGTTTGCTTAGCCTTGAGATTTATCCTTCTTCTTCTCTGAGTATTATTTTAATTTTATTAATAACTCTAAATAATCTTCTATGCCATATTTGGGCTGTCTACAGCTGTCTACATGTAACTGAAAGGAAACATTTTAGAGAGTTACCTCAATGGAAACTCCACAGCTAAGAAAATTCCTCTGGCAGTAGCATCACATATTCTATGCAAAGGAATTGTTTTTCTTTAAAGAATTTTCCAGTAAATCACTATAAAAATAGCATTTCTCCTGATGTTTCCATTCTATAGTAGTGTATTTTTGCCAACCTTTTCTCTTTAAGACATTTTGTAACATAGAGAGTATTTGTCTTCTTTTTAAATTCTCCATTTGTTCAATGCTTTCTACCTAGTTACAGCCAATGACAGCTGTTTCATTTACATATTAGTCATAAATATACATTTCTAGGGGTAGCATTAGACTCACTAGGCAGCAGATGAAGAAATTATTTCCTTTACGACTATGCTGTCTGTTTTCTTTGGAAACTGTTAACTCTGTATTGTTCATTACTTACTGTTCTCCCTTACCCAGCATTCTATGGGCAGGAAAATAATCTTCAGTCACAACAGAGGTAAGAAGCCATGTATTTATACTACCACCCCACCCCACTCACAAGCCAGCTGAAAATCTAAGATGATCTCCACTTTTAGAAGAACAGGAATTAACCATAATGCAAGTCAAAACAATAAGTAAATAAATTAAAATCCTTCTCCCCTTGCTAAATGTCTATCATGTCTATAAACCCCTGCTTTATCTACTAACTTAGATGCAAGACAACAGGCAGCTCCACTCAGTTCCACCTCCCGAGACCCCTGAGTGCTCTGGAGACGTGTGGCTCTGACAGCAGCAGGAAGCAGCTCCCCTGGGGAGGGGGGTGAGGCTCTGCCTTGGGGAGTACGTGCAGGCAATAGCACTGCCTGTAAATGGCAATTGGAGACCCTCAGTAAGAACACAAGTAAGCACGAGATACTGGTGGCATAACACTGTAAGACAGTGTGAAAGTAAATTGACTATCCAGAATTTCATTTTTTAAAAATATCTATAACTTATAAACCTCTGTTTATGCCAATATAATGTTACTAGGATAATGATATTCAAATGAACTCAGATGTCAGGTTTAAAATAATATGTTTGAGTCTATTAAATAAAGCTTTTGTAATCTATAAATTAAGTATCTATATACATATGGGATCTCTAAAAGATTATGTAAAATCCATTGACTGAACAAATTTGCAGAAGACTGGTACACAGGCTGCTTCATTTTAGGCCTACAGTGCTGAAAATTTTGGACATAATCTCAGGTGAAAGTGATTTATTATATGCCTTAGTAGGAAAAAAATAGCATCAAATGATAATCTCCTCTGAGCAAGCACAACACCTCAAAATCATCAAATTTTGTATTATGAATTTTTTATTTTAATTGTAATTTGCTGTCAGAATAAAAGCTATGTATTATGTGAGCTGTTAGAAAGACAGTTATTAAATATTTGAAAAGTGTTTTTTAAAAAAAAATTGACCATAAATTCAAGCAAGTTTATCACTTGATCTTTAAATCCAAAAGAGAAAATAAAAATAGGTAGTGTGACTACATCATGATTGAGTTTCTAAACTTCTTGCTTTTATAACATTTAAGGTTTGCACTAGCAATAGCAAATTATGATGGTTAATCATATTTAACCAACGGAGTCACAAAAACTAGCTGTACATGTCTCTAGACTGTTAAACTGCAAACTAAAACCTGATTAGTAGAAATCACCTTTAGAGTGGATTAAGTTAATGCATTTTCCTTTACATTTGTTATGTATACATAGATGTGACTTACCTAAGGAGTCGTATACTGTTAAACGTGGCAAGGCAGTGGTGTATCATCTTCTGAACTAACTCTCATATTAATTTTTACTGTTTTCAATATTAAAATAGATGCATGAAAACTTGAGATATTTGCTATATCTGAGGTCAAAATTTAATTATATATATTTATTCCGTCATGCATTAATCCCAACTTTGATGGCAGTTATTTTTTTAACAATCAGTTGATTATTCAAATTTTCCGTATTGCATGTTCCCTGGCAGGGATGTTTCCTCGCTTGTGCTTTATTTCAATCTTACATATTTTTAGTGTTAATTTCATCCAAAATCCAGACTAAAGATTTCATTTTAATTTGTTTGAAATCCATACAGAATAAGGGAACATCTGTCACAGTAAAACCAAAACTTCCCTAACCACAGCTTCACAAAAAGCAACAAAGATCCTGTGTCCATTATGCATTTGGACAAAATACCTCTACCATACCATTATTCCACATCCAATCCTTTAATTGATCCAGCAACACCAACATGTCATGACTGTCTAAATGCTGACAGAGACCATTTCCTTTTCAACATACAAACTCTTTTCAGAGTTACCCAAGAGCTGCACCTTTGCAGAATACAACAGGGGTTTTGGTGCATCTTCTTTCAAACTTTATCAAAATCATTTATATTAGGACAGTAATGGATGATGTGCTCATATTTTACCAGGTATTTTCATTACTTTAAGACAGCCAAGGCTTCAGGAAAAAAAACCACAAACATGATTAATGATACAGCAGATTCCTATAATAGGGGTAAAGTATGCAGCCATCTAAAAACACACAGGAACACTTTTGCAATGATGAACTGCCAAGGAGATTAATTTCTTTAGAGCACTAACTCCATGCCACATAAAATTCTCAGTGTCATATTTGAAATTCCTTTGATCCTAGCTGGAGTTAGTTACTACAGTGGGTACAATCTATTCCCCTGTAAACAAGCCCATCTCTGCAGACTTGCCTGCATGGTCACGATGCAAAGATGAATTACTTAGCTCAGGCTTTTTACAGTTCCACATAGCTGCCAGAAGAAAACTGGCTTGGATCCCAGAACCTTGAAATACAAGTGAACCCACTTTCAGACTGTGTGTATTTGACTTTATAGATGTATCTAAACTCCTTCTTTGTCAAGTTAAAGTGCCACCAAATTAATAGTTTCAACTTCTGCCACGAGTCTACCACTAGAGAATGCCGAGGAACCCCTTTTATTCAAACTTCATTCCATTAGATGTAATAATCTATTGAAAAATATTTCAGGCTGCCAACTCCCAGAGTTTAAAACCTACCACCTTTTAAGACATCCAGCAATTTCTATGTGAGAAAATGTCTACTTCTGTTTTAATGTTGTGCTCCACATAATAGTAATAATGCTACACAGCCTCACAGAAAGGAGTTCTGGAAATAATTCATGTTTTCAAAACACACTCAGAATACAAAATCCCAGGTAAAGATGTAAAGTGGGAAATAGTACAAATAGTATTAAAAGGTATGCTACTTTTTTCTGTCCAGTCATCATCTGAGGATATAAGAAGACCCAAACTGTGAGCTTGAAAACTTTCAATTCATAAAGCAATATATCTTCTGGAGAATAAATAGAAACAGGTCCATAAGGGCTGAAATGATAATACAAGCAGCAATTTATACTGTGCAAACTGCAGTCGTAGATGCTTTCAGTACCAAAAGGCTGAATTTGGTTTAAATGCACAAAACCAATGTGATTTTCATTACAAGTCACAACAAATTTTCCTAGTTCAGACTTTATTTCCCTAGTGGATATTAATGCAGATGAACTCTTTATTTCACATCTACATTTTCTACTGTCATAGAGACATCGCACCCCTGAGTATCTATAACCCTTCTCACATTTTGAAGGGAAAGAAATATTTGGAACATCCTATAATGAGAGGAAAAGTAGCATAATATAGGCACCAATCAGAACAATGCTCATATCATGTGTGAATAATGAGGAACATGGAAATAAACATGGAAACTTCCCAAGATGCTCTCAGAGAAGAGTAATGTCAGGAAAAAACCCTCAAAGACCAGGCTATAGCTGAATCACAGGTGGACAGGTAAGTACCAAGATCACATTAAGTAAGAAATGCACAAACTCCAAACTGAAAACTGCAGCAAGTCATCAGAACAACTCATACAACTCACAACATCCTGCTTGTCAGTGTCTTCCCAAAGGCACTACAGACAAAAGCAGGATGCAATGTGAATAAATCTTTCTATCAGCTTCCAGCTGCCTCTCACAGGGGATGGCAACCCTCATTGCAGGTCCACACATAATCTTGCCATGAGATCAACATCTATATGATCTTGTGATGGTAGACACTTGCATTAAAATCAGTACATTAAAAAGTACCGTTCTAAGGCCTTTATGAAGCCTTAGTAAAAGATATTTTTTTAAAAAATGCTACTTCTTTCTTCAAGGTATTATTACTTAACTACTGGCTGCTTAGCATCAGGTTACTACTAGCTATAATATTTTAATATGAACGCTAGTAACACAGTAAAATAGGAAGAAAGCCATGCACATGTTGTCTACCAGCATCCTACAGATTAAAGAAAACTGCTTCCTGAATTGATCCCAACACTTACTATATTTATAGATATAGTGAATGCAAAGGTTATTGCAGTGGAACTCTTCAGCTATGAGAGATTTAAGGCTATTTGCTTTTAATACAATAAGAATACAATATACCACTATCAAAAAGCATTAGAACAACTTATATAGAAAATTCCTTTGGATATCGTTGCAACCCATAGGTTTGAATTTAGTGACAAATTAAGTTGCATCTGAAGTAAATCTAATCAACAGAACCTTAAGATAAGTATAAAACACTGGACATGTTGTAGTCTTGCGGACACTACAAGCTATGCTCAACTAGAAAAGACACTCTGGATTTAAATATTCTTTTACTGGTTTTTTGGCTTAGTACCTGGAATTGCTCAACTTAACCAGCAGCTGAACAACAAGAAACAAGAAAAATTAATTTAGTAACATCAGAAGGATCTTTCACAATCATAAACTGAGACAGCAGCAAATGATTAAACACAGATTTTTAGGACTGATGATAATTATTTTAAATTAAATTATTTCAGTAGTTTCCAAAATGTATGTACAGAACATCTGGTAGGAGTATAAAGTACTATATTGCTTTCTATGATTTGGGGTTTGTTTGACAAGTCACTACAATACTTCCAAGAGGTGTATAATCAGAAAGCATAGATTAAGCTTCACCCTCACACTGAATGGAAAATATCTGCAGATCTCAAGGAGAATAAGGGTGAGAAAGCCTTTTTGAATTAGAAAGACCAGGCAGCATTGTTACATCAGTTAACTAAGAGAAAATTCATCTGGAAAGAGAAATGCTAAGAAGATTTTGAAGTCATAAAGGGAAGTGCTCTAACTCCTGCCAGCCTTAAACGACCAGATTCATCTAAGTTGCAGTAGCCCATAATACCAGATATGCATTATCAGCAGTTGAATAAACTGATGTGGCTGTTAGACACAGAGCAGTAACTGCAAATTCAATCAGACTCACCAAATAGGCAGTCACATAACTTGAGTATTGACCACTGGAAACATGCCCAAGACATTTTAAACCCCTGTTTTCAACTCCTCTGCACTTTAAAAAGCTTTGAGGAATACAGATATTCAAAAACATAGCTTCCTAGGCAATTATCTTAATTATGTTAGTACTAGGGAAGCATGAAATTTCCATTCACGTCTTCCACTTCCTTCAAATCTCTGAAGGAAAAACATGTTTCATTTTCACACTGAATGTGCTGTCTACACTATATGCTTCATTCATTAGTTTTCAGAAGAATATTTTCATGTCTGATAAATAGCATTACTGGGCCAATTTTACAGCTGTGTATCAGACAGAAACAATAAAAAGACATGTTCTCACTAGATTATTATCCAAGTTGATTGAATGTTTGAGATTTAGATGTTTATAAAAGACTTTTTGCAATTATAAATACTATATGGTTCCTGCATATTCAGCTTGTCAAGTCTTTTCAAAGACCAAATGAAATCCATCATTATTTTCTTTTTCTAAATGCATTCATTTGCAATGTCCAAGGAAGATCAGTTATTCCCTTTGTACGTCAGTTTGTCTCAGACTGTTATTCTCTGGTGTGTCTTCTTCCTTTTCATGTATTACTATAAAATCATGCTTGGAAAGTACCTGCAATGATTTGGATAACAATTAGAAAATTTCTCCTTAAATGTTATTACATGAAATTACTGTTCTGTAGCAGGGGATCCGTTTGCAAAATGTCTATTATGATTCTTATACCAGCTTCCCCATCATTCAGTGCCTTTAAGATGCTGGTGATGTGTGAAATTAATACACAAGTTTGCTAAAAATATCTGTCAACATCTAAAAAAAAAAAACTCAGATGTAACAGAAGTCAAATTTAGGGATCCAATTTGTCAAATGAAAGTGAGAAGGGCAGAAATGCAAAGATTTCTAGTCCCACCTGTGTTAATAAAGTTAATAGCTATAAACGTCTCCAGAAAATCAGACCCTTTGAACCCAACACTGCCTATCAACCTCTGCTATGAGAGCACACTTAAGCCAGGGAGAACTTAATAGCCATAAGCGTCTCCAGAAAATCGGAGCCTTTGGACCCAACACTACCTATCAACTTGTGGAAAGCACACAGGTTGGAAGGATCACTGACCTCTGCTATGAGACCATACTTAATAGCAAGAAAAGAACTTTCTCCACAACAGCTCCCAAAATAACATTTATTAATACAAGTATGTGACAGTTATTGTGGGTTTTGTGTTGCTGGTGATAATGTTTAGCTGCAAGATTGTATTTAATTGATGAAAAAAAGACCCCAAAAGAAATCAGCACAAAACACATTCTACAGAGACAAGCATACCAAACTTAAGTTTCAATACAGCAGTGTATCCCACTCCCACAACAGACAGAAACTAACAACAGAAAATTACCAACCAGAAACACAACCACCTAAACCAGAAATCTAGACCTCAGTAACACAGGGCAACAAAATAGCTTGTACACCACCTTCTCTGTAACACAAGCAAAAGGAAAGAACAGAGCTGCTTCTCATCAACACACATATTGAAAAGGAACTGCCCACTGCCAGGGAACACAACCACTAATAAAGTAAGTTGCAAAGTATAAGGCAAGTTACTGTTATTAGAATTAAAGCAGCAAAACACGGTTAGTAAATAAGGTGCTCATACAGTAAGAATCAAAGTAGCTGTAAAGTAGAAGCATAAGATACGATAGAATAAGCTTTGTAAGAGAGTAAAATATAAGATATAAAATATAAAGTGTAGAGAGTACATGGTTTCTCACCCCTACACTTTCCAAAGAGGTGGGAGGAGGCAGGGCAGCTGCACTTAGCTATGCCCACAGAGACAATGATGATTTCTACCCAGTCTTCGCTCATGCCCAATCTCTTTTTATACCTTTTTTTCCCTTTAGGTAGGTCGAGTGACTAGAGCCAATATTTTGGTGGTGATAAGACAGATGTCTGAGGGGTGGCTCCTTGAGTTTCTGCAGGGTGCCACAGGGTGCAGCGAAGAAAGGCCATGTCATTTCCGTAACACTCCATTCCTCAGTAACCCCATCAATAAGCACTTTCAGAGAGACAATGGTTCCTGCAAGCCTCCCTTCAGAGAGGCTGAGGCATTTCTCTCAACTCATCAAGACCTTATCAGGGCCATCACCCCACACAACTGAGTAAAATATTCTGTTTATCTAAAGGGATAGAAAAAGAAAAATTTTGCTAGCCATATTTACTTCTTTACACTGCGATATGGGAATACAGCATTTATTATCTTCCTTTTTTTTTCCCCACATAGAAGTTGCTAGTATACATCCTCCTTTCTGCACAATCTCTGTCTTTACATTATTAACTCCATTCACTCATCTCCACAGTAAGTCATACAGGTAAGAAATAAATATATGTGATCCAGGAAGAAAATCCTGTTTCCAGTTGTATTCTAGCAGTACCCAAGAATTACCCCACTTACACTGGAAAGAACTCCTTTTACACTAGACATAACAAAAACTTAGCAGTACCAGTCCTCTGCTTACCTCGTGGAAAATAACTCTACTACTTGAAAATCCAGAACTGGGGATTGATTAAAAGATAGCTGTTAAAGAAACTGAGGACTAAGGCATGTAATTCAGTTCCCACAACTTAAGAAGCAGCCATGTATCAACTAAACACAGTAATAGTCTATGTATGCCAGCACATTTAAAAGAATTACACATCCTGTAGAATTCAATACAGAATGAGACAAAAAAATAATGGGTATCCTGCAGATGAGTACCAGATGACAAGGCAGGCTGAGAGATTGAAAAGCAGAGATCTTGGGAAAAAATCTGCAGCCCATGGAAAAGCAGCAATCCTATAAAGCTAAATTAATGTTTGTTTCAATCAGCATAAGTCAGCAACTTCATACTGAAAAGCACCATAACACAAAGTCAGCTATTAGCTCTCCATCATCTTATATCCATCTATAAACATGACATACACTGACACAGCATATACACGAGCTTTGACACAACTTGCTGATATATACTTGCTTCTAGAAGTTCATCCATTTATTTACACAGGAGACCACCATTCAGGTTTTACAAATAAATGAGATGTTTTTGAAATCAACTGAATGATTTGTCTATCCCAGAGAGCCAAAAATCTGGCCTCAGAGGTAAATAATACTTTATCAAGTTGCCCAATTATTCTTTCCATTTAGCAGACAAATGAGAATTACTTCATAGTACTAGTCCTCTGCATAAATAATTTGCTACATATGTTTGAGCTCTCCATGATGGGTTTCAGAGCAAGGAAGGATGAATACACAACTACATACAAAATTCAAAACTAACACAGATTTTTCTATTCCCTAGGTCTCAAAACAAGTAAAAACTAAATTATTACCTGAATATATCTAGTCCCACAATCATATGATACAAATACCACTCTGTAAGGTTATAGATAACAAAACCCCCTATTTTTAAAAATGGTTACAGCAGCAAAAATGAAGTTACTTAATAGACCTAAAAACAGGGAACAAAGCCTCTAGAATAAGAAATTCATTATAAAAGATATAGTCTTATATGTATCTGAGAAAGACAATTCCAGTTCTAAGCCTCAGCCTCAGACAGAATTTATAATAGAGAGAGACAGAATTCTGAGACAGAATTTATAATAGCATCATAAAGCAAATGATCAGCTCTTTCTTTTTGTTAAATCTATATACCAACCTGTCTAACTGATTCTTCCAGAGGATAATTATAGACTGCAATACCAAGATAGAAAGAAAAAATTAGCAGTTAGCTTGTAGTACTATTGCAATTCACCCTTCTCACAGATTCCTGTTTGTCTTACCACTATTTATCTGCATTTATTCATAAACAATCAAATGAAAATTTAAACACATTCAATACTATATTAAAAAAGGCTTGTACTGAGAAAGAGACAATTTTTGTTAGTGTTCTGTTAATGGTTTTTCATGTTTAAAAATCAAGTATGGAACTAGATTTTTATTTTTATTTGAATCCCAGCACAGATACAGGAAATAAGGTTTTAGCAAGATATAAGTAAAGAATCACCTAATGGTTGTGAGACACACTGAAAATGTGTCACCTGTCTGAAATACCTTTACCAGTAACTAACCTCTGCTGCATTTAAAATCTAAACATTCAATTAACTTTCCCTGGGGAACTTACAGAGGTGAGGAAACATCTTAGAAAAAAATCTTGGCAGGTGACCAAGTCAGCAGAAGCACTGTGCCAGATGCACAGAGAGAGTGAAAACAATTTTCAGTATAGTTCTCAAACAAACAACTTGGGTCTTAACAGAACCATGCTCAGACACCACATTTCCTTGAGGCAGCCAGAGTTCTGAGTACATTAAGAGGAAGAGATGCTTCCCTTTTACTTTGTGTAATTCCAGCACTGCTTTCCTTGAACATAGAAGATGTTTGACTGAGGAAATATGAATCTATATGATGAAAAGAGCCTTGATCACCAGTTTTTAACCTAGCCTGGAATGAATTGCTCTTCTGTGAAAACTGTTTCTCAATGTATAGAATAATTACAGGTTAAATAAAGACAAATATCTCTACAAGCTGGTAACTAGAGCACTTAATATGGAATAGAGAGACTTGAATTCATTTTCAGTGGCTAATATTTATTGTACAACATACACCAAGAATTCTTTACTGACAGATCCATAACAAGCCATTTATTTTAACACATTTTCATGGCAATAATCAGAGATTCATTTTGGGGTGAAACAATGAAAACTTAAAATTGGGATTCAGTCTCACCTAAGTATATAATTATTAAGCATCTGCATTTCTCCAAATCAGTCCACCTATTTTACATTCCTGTCTCATGGTGGAGGAGTATATTTATCTACAACAAACAGAGAAAGAGTCTATAGACTGGTTAAATAATGATACTTAACTTCCAGATCATTAAAATTAAGCAAGAACACTACTCAGTGAAGTTCAGATTCTCAACACTGAGTAGAACTACACTTCAGTTTTGAAAATCAGCAATAGTGACTAATTCCTCTCTGATTTCAATGCTAACACTTGGTGAGGAATGAGACAGGTTTACATTTAGCTTGTGTCCAAAATAGCCTTGTCAGCAAGAATCTCTTGACTTAAACAGGCCTTAAAAAAACACAGATCAACATAAACTGCCTGACAAGTTTCTTAAGTAATTATTTTATGGTTAAAGTGCTGAGATCTGGTGCTTATATAATATTAATAAGCCAAAATATATAACATAGAGTGAGTCAGAAAAACAAATGTTAGGTGTGTAATCTGTCATTCACAAATGTTTAGAACTTGATGCTCCATTCAGAAACCTCTGCAATGTTTAAAAGTTTATCAGATGAAATATAATGAAACAAACCTGTTATGTCTTATTAAACATAATTAAGAGGGAATGTCAAAATTAAGTACAGTAATTACTTGAAATTTTGTGATTGCTTATTTGTCTATTTCAAATTACTTTTAAGGAAATATTAAGTACAAGTAAAAGGCAGATTGCTTCCTGGAGATGTAGATCACTTTAAATGCCAGTGTCTTTATTCAAGGTACCAAAAGAAGACAAAATGGTTTCATGACAAAAAGACAGGCATTTTTATTTCTATTTCTAACTAGCATTTGAACCAATATCTGGAAAAACATATAAAAATTGTATTTGAAATATTCAAAGGAACTGAAGACATGGGCAGAGATCTTTTTAAGGTGTAAAATGCTTGAAGTCTTAAAAATAGATAATTGGGTATTATTTCCCAAACCTGATTACAATCATAACAGTATTAGAATATGATTTCCACTACATTGGCAGACATTATTTGATAGTTCTAGTCCTAAAATAGTTCAGCATGTTTCTGCAAATAGACAGATTTCAAAGCATTAATAAATAATCTTGCATATCTCCTAAAGGTTGAGTACAGAGAATAGCATAGAGCATACAGATTAAAATTACATGAAATAGAAACTAAGCATGAGCTGTCAGGAGATCACCTTTTAACTGTGTCATTGAGAAACTCACTTCCTTTGATCTTCCATTTTACATCTACAGAAAAGCATTTTCTTATGTTCAGATTTAATTTCTTTTGCTTCCGTTTGTGCCCACTGATGCTTGTTCTGTCACTGGACACAATGGAGAAAAGTCTGGCTCTACTGTCTTTGCCTCCTCTCGCCAGGTACTTATACACATTGCAAGGTTTCCCCCTGAGCTTTCTCTTCTCCAGGTTAGAGATTCCCTAGTCTCTTTGCCCTTGTATGACAGATACTCCAGTCCCTTCACCATCTTTGTGGTCCTTACTTGACTCACTCCAGTATTTTTATAACTCTTTTTTTACTGGTGATCCCAGAACTAGACCTAGCACTCCAGATGTGACCTCACCTAAGCGGAGTGGGGGAAGGATCACACCATTTGATCTGCTTGCAACGTTCTTCCTTGTGCAGGTAAGATGATGTTTGAGTGGTTTGCAATGAGAGAGTATCAGTTCATGGTCAACTGCTTGTCCCCCTGTACCTTCTCAGCACAGAGGCTTTCCAGAGAGCTACCAACCTGCATTAGTGAATGGGGTCACTCCTCACTAGATTCAGGACTTTGCATGTCCCTTTGTTGAACTTCATGACAGTGCTCTCCATCTATTTATCCAGCCTGTCAATGCACCTCTGAATGTCAACACAACCCTCTGGTCTACTTTTCATCCCATTTTTTGCATTGTCTGGAAGAGCGAAAAAAAGCTGGAAATTATTCTACTGCTTCTCACTACCCCTATTTTGACATAATTTTTTTGTTTCCTCAGACAACTGAAGAATTTTTCTCAATTACATTACATGGTAGATGAGTGTATGTGAATCTATTGTGATAAAATAAATTAAAATAGTATTAAAATTTAATAATACAATCCATTATTCTATTAAATTATTGTATCTATTTTGATACAATAATTTAAAAAAATGCATGGGTACTAACTGATTTGTAGTATTATCAAGTGATTTTGGGAAGCATGTAATGTAAATACACCAGACAGTACATACAGCAAAAAATATGTCTGGGTAGTATTAAAAATCTTTCCACAAAGAGGTTATAAAAAAAAACACATACAAAGGTTTCAGGCCTGCCGACAGCGTTATAATTCTAATGAGATTTTTGCATGACTTACAGAAACCTCAGAAAAATTAAACACAGTAGGTTTCTGTGTTGTCGTTAGCTACATGACCAAGATATTACACAGTAGCAGTAATGTCACGAGCTTTGAAGTAACCACATTGTTACAGCAAAATACTGTCTGATATTTTCCCCTGTTACTCCATAAATGATATTTATGTGCTATAGCTACTCTAATAACCTGTTCTCAAAAAGTGAAAATACTAAGCAGATGTGGGTCAAAGTGAATTGTTTATATGGCATAGATTTCAGAAAGGTAAATTAGAGTTTAAAGTTATTTTCCCCTATTAATACTACTATACTGTGAAGCAAATGCACAGCATAAAAAAAATCACAAACAGAACAAACAAACCCGAGACCCCACCATGAACCAAATTACATAAGACGTAGATCTCAAAAAAGATATGAAATTAAATTCTCAGAATCATAACTACAAACTCTGAAGGGGCTTCTACTGACCACAATGTTGAAAAGAAAATTGTTCAAACAAATTTGTGGATTGGTTGCAAGCACCTTTTTGTGCACATTTTCAGTCAGGTTTTTTGACTGTGTCAATCCAGATGATGGCTAGAGTGGATTTTTATCCTGAGTGGACATATGAATATAGTGCATTTACTACAAATGTTCCTGCCTTCTAGGAGAAAACTTGATATCACCACTTGCTCACAAATATAATTCAGATTTATTTCATGGGAGGATTTTCTGAAGAATGTGCTAAGTCTTCTTCAAACATTAGATTTGGTCTCAAGAAAAAAAATGTTTCTCGTCCAAAACTTTGGGTACTCTGATTTTAACAGTATGGCTGTTGCTTTTCCAAACGTATTTATAGCTATTAAAAAAAAAAAAAAAAAGAAAAAGAAAAAGAAGAAGATAGGTTTTGATTCAAATACTGCTATACAATCATCATCATCATGGCCAGGCTTTGCGAATGCAGATTTGGGCAGGGTTCTCCCCACATGGGTGTGCCCTTCCAGCCTGTGCAGTGGGTTTTTTAGGTGAGGCACAGCGTGCGCAGAACTGGCCCCACCGTTTAACTCCTCAGGTTCATCTGCCCAGGCCAAAGGAGCTTGGACGGTGACAGTGAAGTCCTCAGGACTAGAACCTACAGCCCCCGGTATTCCCAGGAGGTGTCCCATCCAAGTACTAACCACAACCTATCTTAAAATGCACTCCATGTTCTTGGAGATCTCAAAACACCATATATTGCTTAGAGAGTCATCTGACCTATAAGCTACATGCCACTAAACAAGATGAAGTTTTACAAAGCATTAAAAAAGTATTTGTGAACAGGACTGTAAAATTTTAAATTCCTCACTTGGATATGCATTTTATAATGTCAAAAGCTGCAATTTGTAAGCTATACTTCTTTCCCATTAACAATAATTGCAGCACTGCATAGGGTTACATTTCTTTCTTTGAAAAATAGCATTCTGTAGCTGCTGCATTAGTCATAACAATGTTAAATTTACCAAGAGCAAACTAGTGTAGGGGTACAACTCTTGGGTGACAATTAGAAGTTCTAAGTTTTGGTCCTCAGTGTGACAGCTACGTGGTGTTAATCAAAGTCACTTATATTCTTTTTTATTCTCCTCAATTATTAAAACTCTCCAACAGTTATCAATCCAAATTAGGAGTCGAATATATGGAAGAAGGCCAATACACACTATGTGTTATAAATGTCATAAAGTAGTCTTAAGAAAGATACTGCAATCATGTTTATTCCACTCAATTAAATAACTTAAAAATATATTTGTGTCTATAAACATAGCAAGACTTTCACGTGTTTCAGGTTGAATATCAACCAAAATAATTAAGTAATGAATAAGTGAGGTTTACAACTGCTGTGGGGCCCACTTAGGCTAAAAAAATTCTCCTTTTTAATTTCTTCTTCCTGTTATTATTCCCTCAGAATCTAGGGATTTTTCTCCTGACTTACACAGTTTCTTCATTTCTCTCTAGAAGCAGTAAGGTATTATAGCTAAAGTTTTAGTAAGGGGAGGTCTCACCAGATAACAGGCAATTGTTGCGGCTAAAAGTGACATTCATTCCCCCACCTCACTCTCTGTTAAATTGGCTCAGCAACCTTATGAAATTTCACCTTAAAAGGGCAGTTAATCCTTTGACCCAATAGAGTTGAGCCATTAATCCATATCATATCACTTCAGGAACTCAATTACATCGAACTCTTCAATGAACTGTGATCCTAGTCTTTCTTCATTATAATTCCTTTTCAGTTAATTTATAGTGAAATATTTGGACAGATTGTTACAATTATCTACCTTCTACTATCAGGAGCTCTTTCTGCTTCTCTGTGAATGATTCCTTGTATTCGTAGCTCTTTGCACAGCAAATTTTACCTGTATGCTTCCAAAAGTAGTCCTTTAACTTTCTTTTTTCTAATTATCCGCCTACAATTGTAACAAAATCACTTGCTCTTACTATTACCATAGTTTTAGTTTCAATACTGGGAATTAATTCTTGATTTAGTAAGCTATATAAACTTAAGCCATGTTTTAAGCATCTACTGTCAGAAATTTGAAGCATTTTTGTTTAACATTAACACTTACACAGCAACAAGTAAAAAATAACAAATTTACTCCACAAAAAAGCTAGCTTGTTCCTAGCAGTCTCAAAAACCAAATCAACACTGCGTTTACAACAAAAAAAATATATATCTATTAGACAGAAAGAAAAACAGTTTTATCATGCCTCAGTCCACATATGCTTTTCTTGCATTAATGGTGCATTAATTTATTTACCACATCTGGCCATTTCATCTCACGTGAATGAATGTGACAATACCTACATGTGTCTCAGTCTTGGAGGTTTCTTGTTTCGCTTCATTTTCAGTGATAGCCAAAAGGGTATATCCTTAACAAAGCGGTATTTTTTACAGACACATCTCTGAGTTTTCTTGAATATTGAAGAACAAATAGCTTAGTTGTCCTGGTTCCTATTGTTCTAGGGATAACTGTTGCTAAATCTTTTGTTATTGTATAAGTCAAGACTGTTCAGTGAATAACTACTGCCATCTACTTACCTATTTCTGGTTATTTTGGTATTTTTCATGTTACTGAGATCACACTAAGCTGCACTGCACTGAAAACATTAACGTAGAAATTCCTTTTTTTAACAATGCAGTCTTGCCATGAAACTTTTGTAGCAGTCAAATCTGTAATAATCCTTAATAACAATGCTCCTATACTATTAAGCATCTTGCTTCACTGATTTGTGTCAAACCAGAATTGTGTTTCTCACCTGAATAAATAACTGAGGGAAAGACAGGAGATATAAATTAAGAATAGTTGATCATTTTCTCGGTGGAGAGAAGTACCCTTTGGAAAGTTAAGGGGGTCTATGTGGTTCAGAATACTCATTAATGACTATTGACAGATTGAATCACTCTAGAAATGACAGTGAGTAGCGTGTTCACAAAGTAGCCAATGATAAGAAGTTATTCAAGATAGTCAAGACAAAGAATAACTGCAAGGAGGTGTGCATCTTCCTTTACAGTAATTGGTTATCTTGGGAATAAAGTGACTGCTAAAATTCAGTAGCTAAAGTAGTATACAACACTGCTAATATCACAAACACATCATTGCTTGGATGTAAACATAGTGACCACTGAATGGACTCATTGTTTTCTGCTCCAAAGCAGTTCATGACACGAAATCTGTTATCTCATAGATTTTAACAGGAGAATTCACTTTCAGAGTTACAAATAATTTTAATCAGTCAGAATCACACTATTATGTCTGCTTGTTCGCTGTCCTAAATTGTGCAATCCACTCTAAAATGTCAGAAAGGCTTGGTGTTGAAGACACATCAGGAGTGAGGGGGCTGTTGGAGAGCTAATGAGAACAGACTAAATTCAGTGTTACTGTATGGACTGTAAGATGTCAGCAACCAGTACCTTTAAGTTTTTACCTATATTCAAAGAAGAAAAGCTCAAGTATTGGGATAAGCAGTTACCACAATCACAAGCAAATTTAAAGTGGACTAAAATATACTCAGGGGGCATGTGCACTCAACAGATTTTTTTACAATAATTGAAAAATTAGATAGTTCTCATTGTTAAGTGAAAATAGGCTTATCTGATCACCCTCTAAAACAGCATAATTGGAGGACTGCAAACTGCAGTTATCAAGAGAACAGGAATTCAATTCAATATAGTACATTTGTAACAACTAATTTTCAGCAATTATTTCACTATACATGGTTGTGTTTAGTGAGAGTATACATAGTGAAAGAACAACTTCTGTGTCAATTAGATTATGTTTTACATGAATTCAAGAAAAAATCCTATATAGTCTGTTCTAGTCTTTATTATTCATAGCTCTTAATGCATGTTATGTAGCATTATTTACCGATTAAAACTAAACACATGTAAACAAGCTTTCAAAATTAAAAAAAAAACAAACAAAACAAACAATTAATACTTTGAAACTCCTGTGTTCTTGCAACATTTATATTTGAACGTGACCTAGTGGATTATGCTTGTCTAGAATGAGCCAAGTTTATACACTTGGGATATTTATCCTTTTTCTAGGTTCATGATGTGACAAAGATAGCAGAGAAAATTATGTACAAATTCTGTGCACTCCTCTCCTTACTGCTTAACACCCCAGTAAGTTAGAAGAATGTTCCTCAGGTATTCTGCAGACAGCATTACTCAAGACAAAGTTATCCATACAGTATAATCACCTATTTGGTTCTCAAAACTAACTGGTGGTTGATGTGATGGTTGGAGGCCGCCTGAAGAGCAGCAATCATGAAATGATAGTTTTCAACTCTCAGGGGAGAAAACATGGATGTGATAAATCAGTGGCTACCAAAGCAAAATGATGGCTAAATCACATAACTTTAACCACTCGTAAAGCTCTGGATTGAAAAAAGGTGTCATGTTCAGTGTATGTGTGTCATGTGACCTGAGTCACAAAATGATGCATGGTGGGAATGCTGAAACTATGGGCATACAGTGTCAAAAGGAAACACTTTCTCTAGCTATATATACTTCATTCATTCTCTTCCCTTACTCCATTGGCTCTGCTCTCTCATGTCTATGATGCATCAAGGCAGTAGAGAGTCAGTCAGGAGAGAGGAGATGAAGACTGTTTGAAGACCAGGCACGAAAACAAGCCCAGGGGAATGAGTTTTCTGATATATCACACAAACCCAAATTAGTAACAATGCTGAATAGCTCTGCACTAAAAAGAAACCCCTTTCCAAAGCAGTCAATTTTTACAGTTTGTAACCTAGATGAGCATTACTCTGCTTGCACTGACATTTATTTCCATCTGCTGTTTTATTATTCATTCCTTTGACTGTAAGTGTTACCATAAGTTGTTTGTGAGCTATTAAGCAGGACCGAGCTGGCTAAGAGGTGCACTATTACCTAGCTTAGCTGAGTTATAGGGAGGTAACAGTATGATTTGGAGATTATATGCAGTTCTAAACACCCACGGAGAAAAACAGTCAGAGAGAAAACTCTGTATAGGTTTCAGAAGCAGAGGAGAAGTCAATAACTATTAAATGACAGCTGAAATGTGACTCATTCTCAAGACCTGCAATGTATGCTGTGAAGATTTTGAAGTACATTCTAAAATCAAGTGATGTTGCCTTCCAGTACAATCTGTGAACAATTCGTGACACATATTGAACCTATTTATATACAAAGATCTTGTGGAGGAGAGAGGATTGTTTTTACAGAGCTACCTAGATACATGCATTGTCAGAAATAGGCATTTCAAAAGTACGCTTTCACTAGTACAAGTACTATCATAAAACTCACTGGCAAAACTAACACTTTTTGTTGTAGTAGCATTATAAAAACAGCTCTGAGACAAATCATATTTTCAGCACTATTCTCTCTTTTATTACTTTCATTTATATTGTTCCTTTGTTTTCTTTTGGCTTAAATTGAAGGATTTAGTGATGAAATACATTAACTATATTTAGAAGTCTCACAGTTAATTGATCAGTGAAAATAATCCAGGAATCATTGCAGGTAGGAATGAAAACATTTCTTTTGTCTTTAACTGTGCCTGATGGCAGAAATCAACTTGATGGATCTACAAGCAATCACTCCTTGAAGGTTTCCAAAGTGGAAAGTGCCTTATAGCCAATTTAGTTCAATTCTTTATTATCTTCACCCTTAGCAAGTCTCCAATAATATGTAGAAGAAAACCTCTTTGATGCAATCTGAACCCTTTAATTCTTGCCAAAGCTTACCTCACTAGGATGAACAGTTCCCTTCAATTTTGCTACTGCCTTTTATGTATTAAAAAGTAGTGTTTTCCAATAGTCTTTTTTATCTTTGGGTCAAATAAGACCAGTTCACTCAGTTCCTCCTTTTGGAAAGAACTCTAATAATTTTACTTCTATTTCATTCAAACTTCTTCTCCACTTTCCAAGGTGTAGTCTATTGTTGTAGTATATTCTGCACCGCTGGCCAGCTTGGGAGGTTATATGTCTCATCATAGGAAACTCATCTGATCTCTAATTTTGTGTAATAGAATCTAAAGTGCTGTGCATACAATGTGTCTACCCATGCTCAAAGTAAGCCTACATGTTTTCAGTGACTGAATGGCACTGATGAAATTATAAACTAAAGACTTTTTTTGACATCAAGACTGAGGCGTCATACAGTTCAACAAGAAATGGCAATTACAGTGGCTTAGGTGTCAGTATATTGGAGATTATCACCTTGATCTGCAATTTGCAGGTACAGCTCTGATTTTCATAGTAATTAAAAGTGCAAACACTACCAGTTTGGCATCTATATTTTAAAGAGCTACAAATAATTCTAAGTGCCTTACTATTAAATAAATATAAAACAGAAATAGAAAGGAATATTAAGCATTGCTTTCTGATAGATACCTCTTCTGTTACCATGGAAACCACAGTGGTCCTCAAAATAGACAAGGGGCTTTATCCTCCAGTCAGATAGCATTTAAAATTTTATTCTTGTCACTTTTTACTAGCTGGCTCGTGGAAACTCAACCGTCCAACAAAATTAAGTTCATATGTGCAATAAATCATATTAAATACAAAATAAATTTACACACACAACAATGACAATTTCTAAAAAGGGAAATAATACAGTGTATCTGAATGGTAAGATTTTTTAATTTAATTTCTTGATTTAAATTAGATAGACAATAGAGATTGTGGATATTTCACCACTGACAGCATTTTGGAATTTCTCCCTGATGTATTTTTCCAGTTTCTATCAATCTGTCTGTTTTATAAGAGAAACTTTTTAGGCAGTCATTAAAATAATTTATTCTTAATATATCACCATTATTTTGGAGGAAACATTTGAAGAAATAGCTGTGTGGGATTCTGAAGCTGAAATCCAAGTGAACTCTGGCTTTGTATATATCAAACTTCAAACCTCCTTCCACAATGGAGTAGGGATACAGATTCAATGTCATCCTATACACTTCTCAATCATACAATAAACTAATCCAAAATACTTACCAGATTATATACAAAATTCTTGAAAAGCATTTTAAAAATATTGCATCCAATTAGAATCATAGTTAATCAATGACACATTTATTTCATTTTAAGCGATTAAAAAAACCCAAACCAACATTCTTTTGGTTCTTGATTGTTAACAGAAAAGCAGTTTATGACATTCCTCTTCAAAATTAAAAGGGAGTTTTGCCTAAGGAATGACAGTTTAAATTGTGAGTCAGATGGAGGATTGGTGTATTTGGTGTCTGGTTTTTTCTATACAAAGAAAGAAGAAGAATGTGCCACATATGACTAGTGGCAAGCAAGCACTATATGATTGCTCAGTCACAATATACAAAGGAAAAGAATAAAGACTGATGTTTGCAGAGAATTTCCCATATATGTTAAATCAATATAAACCAAATACGCACCTAATCATTGATAAAATATTTAGGATCCCCACATTCATTCAGCTCTCTTAAATACCAAAATGTTTTGGATTTACTTTTTTTTGTTTGTTTTGACCAGTCCTGAAAACAGAGCAGAGTATGTGCATCACTCTAATATGTCCAATTTCTTTCAAGTTTCATACAGTGTCAGCAGCAATTAAAGATCATATAAACCATATTCTTACTGCTTTTTCCTCTTTATTATGCCCAAATTATTGCTGAAATTCTTTCAGCAGTAATCTATGTTTATCCAGCAAAATCATGACATGCCTGTACTGCGGATACATACAACATACTAGCTTTAACACAGGGATTTAACTTGGCACAGGACATGCTATACACAGGACAGGCACAGTAGTGCTGGCTGCAGTGCTGGGCAGTAGCTCAGCACACCCCAGCCCTCCCTGCCTGATGCAGTGGCACTCAGCTCAGTGCTGCAATCCACAAAGCAGAATAAAAACAGCCTAGGTACGCCTGCTCCTGCTACCAGGCACACCATTTTAGTGTGCAGACAAAGCGAGAAACAGGTTCTTGTAATGGCTTCTAAAGGGCTCTGCATGTGAGATCTGCTCCTAATGCTGTCTCTCAGTGGCAAACATACCTCCGACTTCAGCAAGGGCAGCACTAGGTCAGTCGTCAGCTCTTGGGTGAATTTCTTCCTGACATATGAAGTAAACTGGATATAAGCAGAAGGCAGATAGAACACTTCTGTATTTATATAGACAAAGGGGGCTGAGTATATCTTCTGTACGGGATGAACGTAATGCCTTAAACAGGCACCATATTCATTATCTTCTTTTGCAGATAGCAAGAAATAAAAGAAAAAATTATTTTTAAAAGATCACATCATATGAGGAATTTTGTCCAAGGTAGGAATTTTTGATATTTTCAGTTTTATGTTTAATCCTCCTGGGACAAAATAAACTTGGTAGTGCGCAAAAATTCAGCCGAAATAATAAAGCCATTTATAACCCTATCTAAATCTGTGGACACAATCCTCAAAACCGCCCTGAAAAATTAAGCTCGGATATCTGGTCTCACAGTATGCTTTTTAGGTGTTATTCACATCCTAAAGAGTGAATCTTACTCTGGAGCACTCAATCTTTTGGTTTGTCTTAGACATAGAAGAGAATATTTTGTTTTACTTGGACTGTTCCCAATACCATACAGTCACTGGTTTTTCCGAGAAATTGCCTTTACAGCCCACTTCAACCTACAAAGTCCTACTGCCACCAATCATCTGATAAAGCTGATTGATATGACATGCAGACACCACTAGTGAGAAATAGCAAGTGGAGGAAAACCCCGATCAACAAGAAATGTTGAAACATTTCAGTGAGAATTGTTTTTCTAGAAATTACACCACAGAAATGCAGACACACTACAAAAATCAAGGCTATTAATTCATAAGATAGTTTTGTCTTTCAGTGAGATGTTGTTTAGTTTACTACATAATTCAATGACCTAGGAAAAATCAGAATGAAAGAAATTGCCAATGATACTAATTAAATATTGCCAAGCCATAAGAGAGAAATTTTTAAAAAAGCTAACACAGGACACAGCCAGCAAAAGACAGACAGACCAAAAGATCAGAATTTGCTAAGTTAACTAATGCCAAAGACAGCTTGGATGAATCCGTGGAGGTGAAAATAAAGTAAGCCAGACATAGAACTAAGAAAACAAATGATGGAAAAGGTTAGCCTTTTAACATTTTTAAAATATATTTATACTTACCCCATATCACATCTATAATATTTAGCATTTTTAAGTACATTAGACTAGCAAAACACCATTTACATGTGTTTATTACATTGTTTAAGAAATTGTTTGGATTGTTGAAATTATTTAGTTCTCAACCATAACATTTAAAAGTAACCTATATATTGTACATGCTTACAGTTTACTAAAGGACGTTCTACTGTGCTTTCTTCCTGAAGTAATTGAGCAGGCAGAAAATAAACATTACGTAAAACAGCTAATATGACAGCTAAAGATTATAACGTATGGGCAAGAAAAGATTTGTTTTGATAATTTTTTGAAAAGGAGTAGAAGCAGAACAATATGTGAGCATTCAAATTCCAGTTGCTATAGCAACTGGTTGTATTTTTAGCCATCGTAGTGACTTTAACAATTGTAGAGAATATCTGTGCTGCTCTTTCCAAATATCAGTGCTGGTCTCTCCCCATTTATCCAAATAGAAGTCCATATGCTGCTGCAGCACAGAAAATTCTAAACAGTGCTTTGCACATACAGAATAACCTGCATGACATTTTGCCATCTTTGCATTACGACGGGGGGGGGGGGGGGGGGNTCATTTGGCCTCAATAGAATAACAGAAAAATTAGGACTAAGTCTTAAATCTTTATGGAATTCACTCCTTCCTGAGCTAGTTAGGCATTTAGTTGTTTTTCTCCTACTATAAGCATTGCTAGTCACAATTTTTCCAATTCTATGTCCTTTTAGGACACATACACTGCACTCCTTAGTGTTCCCTTCCTACTTTCTAGTTCACAATAATTTTATAAGTATGAATTTATTTTAAAGAAAGAATTCACTAGGAGAAGGCAATCCAAACCACAAATTAAGATTTCCCATTAATTTTCTTGTTATACCCTGTACACAGGACACTCTTCATTCTTTATGGAAAACCTTATGAAAGAATAGACATCTTTTGGAATTTTTCACCTTCCTTCCTATTTCTAGTCCTCCCTGCATGACAGATTATGGCTGAAATCCTGTTTCCAAATACCTGCAAAGTATTTGCCAAGGGCAAGGGCCAAGGCAGTTGCTTATAGCAGTCTATTACTTCCATATATAAAATGTATGTTAAGCTATGGCTTTAGATTAAGGGCACAATTTGTATCTTCTATTTAATCACAACTTAAAACCAAGGCAATCATCATAATAGAATAGTGCCTGAACCTTACTCACAGTTTAAAACAAAAGGTAAGATGCTGCTTTACCTGTTGCTTTTTCCTATAGATAAACGCACGTATTTAATCAAAACCATGTCCTCTGAAACACAACTTGGCTGCGCAAGTCCAATTCCAAGCACACAAACAGCAGAGTTGAAGGGTACATTATACCTTCACTGGCTTGCTGTAAGAACACTTCTCGTAACAGAAATAATCAGAACTAATAGGTGCCACATGGATGTGCCAGCAATTACAGTCTGTCTGGCTTCAACCAGATTAACCGTCCATTCTGTTACATAGAACTGTAAGCACTTTGAGGTTGAGCCAGGAAGCAAGAACTGTCTGTGATTCAGATCCTGTGGGTGTTATGGAAGAGAATGAGTAGTGATGCTTTTGGGTTTTTTTCATGTTCTGACTGTACTTATAGGAAAACTTCATGAAATCTTGCAATCTATGGCTAACAGAGGTAGCAGGGAAATATGACTGTCAGACATCTTGCCTAACATTATGTTGACCCATAATATTTCTACAGATGGTGCCACAGAAAGTGAAGTGATTATAGGAGTTGCACATATTTACTATGAAAACAGAAAATTACAAGGTGAAAGCGTGTTAGGAAATATGGTTTCTTTTCAGTATCAAGTATCAAATGCTATTGACGTACAAAACAATATGTAATTAACATCCAATTTTCTAGACAACCATAGATATTTACACTCAAATAATCTGAATGAATTATAGAAGTTTATGTTCTGAATTAAAATGAGAAATTAAACACTCTGAAAACATCTATTAAAAATTCCACTGCAAATCGAAGGCACCAAAGGGTGACAATACTTTGAATGACATCCATGTGCTCTCCCTTTTATTTTTTTTAAACCTTTCTAAGTAAGCAAAGTCCAGCTCAATTATGCAGATAATGCATAACCCAGACTGAGACACAGCATGTGGTCATACTGCCCTAAGAGACACTGTGAATAGGGATTTATAGTCTTTGGTATCTAGCAGTTTATTTTTACATGGATACACGGACTGCACCCCAGCCTGCAGCCAGCAACATCTCTTCACAATATCTGGTCAGCAGCCAAAAGTCTATTCTCATCACCCAGAACTAATAACCCATTATGTCTAAATTGCCTTGCTCTCACAGTGCTGCTGAGCATATCAATCTGCTCTGCTGCAGAAACATTGGAGTAAACTCACCAAAGTCAGTCAGACACATGTTCAAGACCAATCCTATAGTCAAGCACATTGCTGCAGGAGGTCAGCATGCGGAACATGTTTCAGCTTTAAGCAAAAGCTGCACTTTGCCATTCAAATAATGGCAAATATAGGCCTGTAATTATTTTTGCTATCCTAAAACTGTATTTTCTGACTTTTCACATAGATTGGATTGAACTATCTTAAAAATCTATTTTTTGGCAAAAGAAAGTACAGCAGAAAGAGGCTACTGAGAAATATATTTGAACATAAAGTCAGCCAAAATAATCTGTGGAGCTCAGTGAAAATCATAGAGTAATTATTACTGAACTTGAAATGAATTCACTTTGTCATCTTTTTAATTTCTTAAAACAAAATGCTCATCAAGTTTTACTTCTAGAAAAAAATACCTAAGTGCTGAAAAACAATTTAAGGATTTTGCCTCCTGCACTGAGCACAACTCTGTCTCCTCTTGCTTCTTGAATGAATTCTTACATTAACCCAGATGATAGGATTAAAGCAGGTTTGGCAGGAAGATACTTGCAAATAGTGGTAAATCAGTGAGGGAAGACACCACATTGTCACATACGATTCAATAAGCCAAAAAATAATCTGACCTCAGACTTCACAATAAAATATCTATTAATGCATATATACTAATTTTGAGTAACATGATTTTAAAATTCATCTGTTCACAAATAAAAATATAAACCAGTCTAATTTTAATACTTCTATGGTCAGAAAACAAGGAATAGTACAAAATGGTACAAAATTTTATTTTTTTTAATACCTAGAGTCATGCTGTTCACTAAAAGCTACATTTTGAATTCATCTGGTAACTAGACAGCAGTAGCGTCATATGATTTAGGCAAGTTAGAACTAACAAGCATAATGAGGATGCCAAATACTCAATATTTATTTTTCATAACAAGCTGTTTGCAGTCAAATCTGTCTGAAGAAGGAAAATCCTTTCCCAAAAATATATATTCACTAGATTTTAATAGTAAGGGCATCTGAGAAAGTAGTAATTTTCATTTTTAAAGAAAAATATTTCTCAAACAAAAATCTATCAAACTTTCTATTTGTTGAACAGGTCTACCAAAATTACCTGGTTTGATATTGTTTGTGTTTTCTTTTATTTTAATTCCACAGAACAGCAATCTTATTTTCCTGGGCTAGTGATGCCGTGAGAGACCTCAGCAAAGAAGGACTCCGAGTCAAGTTGATGTGGGATAAGATAAAAAGTGAAAGTCCTTTAATATCAGGCCTAGGGCCCACAGGAATACATATTGATACGTGCTCCAAACACTGGTTTCTATGGTTTTTCTAATATTGTCTATCCAATCCCCAGTTCACACATCTCTCAGTTCAGCCCTGTCCTGCCTCTGGTCACACCTCCTCAGGATTTGAGTCAGGGGTCTCTCTCCACCATTTTCCTCTTCCTCAGCACACACAGGGCTCTTGGAGCTTTTCCAGTGTTCTTAGACCCAAGGTTATTGGCTCATGTTTATGTTTCATTCCGCAGGCTTTTCTGATATTCTTCAGCTTTCTACCTTGGAAACAAGACTAAACAACTAAAAGAATTTGGGCTACTGAATCTACATTTTACTACAGTTACAAGTACTTCTAAAATCTATAAAAATGAAAAAATCAAAAAATAAAAAAACCCTCCTGCATCAATAGTATGTGTACAAATCATATAATTTAAAAATATAACTAAAATACTACTAGCAAATGTTTTGTGACAGAAGCGAAGTGGACAAATAATTGTTCACATAAATACTCTCTGGAAAAAGGGTTAGTTTTTCAAATCCTGAAGTCAGGACCTGGGTTCAAGCTTCACTTCCTACTTCTACTTATTTTTTTCTTTTCCACATATTTAGAAACTGTGTTTTTACAAGAAGTTTATATCTTTAAGCTTGCTAAACAGATACCAATTACGGAGAATCAAAGATGAAACACTATAATGGTTTGCATATGCTGTTAGCTTTTATGAAGACACAATAAAATTGAATCTAGGAAGTCTACCAATGAGTTCTGAGACCTGATGCTCCCAGTCAAAAGTATCACAGTTTTTTCCAGATGGTGTGGATCTATTTATCTGGGAGAAATGTAAGCAATCCCAGACAAAGATAAAAATGCATCTCTTCAAGGAAACAGAACATCATGGGACAAAATGTTCTACTTTTATGTCTCATCTTTCCACCTCAGTTGTATTTGAAGATCTCTTCAGCATAGATTAGAAAATCAGATAAAGCAGAATGGAGTGTAAACCCAACACAACAATCATTTGCATTTAAAAGAAGAAAAATCTATATATGTAAAGGCTTCAAAACAAGTCTCTGTGAAAAACAAACAAAGAAATAAACAAACATAATTTCCATAAATGACCCCATTTGTTTTCTTAGGGTAAGAAAACAGATAAAAGTTCTATCCGTTAAAGGAAAAAAAAAAAAGGTATCCACAGCTGATTGCCAAACTCACATTTTTCAGAACAGCATGAATCAAAGCAGGTTGTTTTGTCTTGCTTTCACTGAATTTTGTGTAAGAGTTTATTTTTCCCTTAGTTGTCATAGAAACATGTACAGAGCAAATTAAAGCACATAAAGCACTGCTGACAAAAAAATTAAGTTGTTCCTGCTCAGGCTGTGCTGATTAATGCTTTCTGGGATACTTAGGAAACTGCGGCATTCGTATATCATTTGGTACTAATTTAAAAGTAGATTTTATGACACTAAAGTTTTATACATCAATTGTCCAGCTACTACTGAAATGTTTATTAGTTTTCCCAGAACTCAACAGGCCAATTCACATTTTAGCATTTTTCAGCATTCACAATGACTTGAAATGCACCTTCTATAGAAGAACCAAAAATAAGAATAATGAGAAACTTGACAGTGAAAAAGAGAGAAGATGGGACAAAAAGAATCAGAGATAGAGTAGGAGGAAGAAAGAAGCACAAGCTCATTGATTCCATTTATAAATTTTAGCATCTTTGTATGTAAATTTTCTTCCTTTCCATTATATTTTTTTTCAGAAAAGGTCAAGCAACCTACTCACTTTCCTATAATGAAAAGACTCCAGATTCCCCTTTTATACAGCAAGTTCTTTCTCTTTGACCTGTGAAAAACTGAAGGCAGATACATATCTATAAATACATATATACATACAAATATGTAATTTAATTGTTGTCCAGAAAGTATTAGATTGGAATACCTAAAGTACTCCTGTTTAAATAGCTGTGGCACAAGAACTGTGTTCATCTGACTGTACTAGGTCTCTCCTGGGAGCTGCCACAACCTTCAGTATCCCACCTTCATCTACACAGTTAAACTGCCTCTCCTGAATGCCCAATCACTGCCAACAAATTACCCCATAATCATACTCAGTACTCTTAGGAAAGCCCTGAAGCATTTATTGTGCATCCATCTACCCCTAACATAACCTGCTGACCTCCTATTCAGATCTCCACAAAGCGCACCCCTTACTACTTTCTGTTGTGTCCGTAGGGGTCACTTAGCACATGAGCAGGCAGCGAGAGTGCTGCTTGCAGAGCTAAGTCAGAGAGCAGCTGGAGACTGAGCAGAGAAGATGACATATGAGCAGCAGCCTGGGAGGACAGCCATTCAAGCTGTGCTTTCTCCTCCACCTCTACTACACCAGTCTCTATGGAAGAATGATAGTGAGCTTGGATCCACCCCTCCTTTGACAGTTCTGGGTGTATTTCAGTAGTGTCCACTGGTGGGATTACCTAACACCTTTCATGGTATGATAAACTGGAGGTTGGTAATTAGGGAAATGAAATGACATTTTCTCTGAGAAAGTTCCCTGCTGATACCAGCCCTGAAAGAAGCTCCGCTCTCTTACTGACTTTTATGGCCATTCCTGACTTCCACGCCAGCATAACTTCAGAGCCCTTACAGTTGTCTTGTTTGTTCTGCAAGTTTAAGAATTTACATTGTGGATAACTTACTGCCAATGAGTTACCAACCTGGATATTCTAGAAAATGTCACAGCTTGGAGCAGCTGCAGCCTTACAAAAGGTAAAAGTGACACAAGGATGTCATGATGTGGGCTACATGATGCGGCATAGCGAGGAACTCAGTTGCTTCCAGATGTGAACTCTCACTGTTGAATGGCAAGATACAGGGAGAAAGAATTTTTGAGGTTCCTAATTCTAGCATTTCTGGTGTGACACTCACCAGGTGGACTTTATAATAGGAGATATAGCCTAAAGGGCACTGCCCAAGAGCCCACACAAGCAGGCAGAAACAAGGCAAACATTGTTTGGGTCCCATAAGAGCAATAGAGTCAGTAGGGACATATCTCTTATTCAAATTCAGCACACAGGAGTTTGAGGCTGGGCTTGAGTTTGAAGATGGCCTTGATGGTAGATATTTTCAACGGCTCATTGGGCAGATGAACTATAAATCTTTCTATACCGCTAATGCTCCACAGGCTCTGACTAGTAAGCAGCACCCTATCAAGTTCTACTCCACAAGAGGACCTGAACACTTGAAATCATACAAGAAAGCAACTTCAAATGAAAATGTCAGATTCCAGAATTACAGCAAGTGCAAGATTAATCAAACCCTAAATATCAACATTCTAACTAAAGGTGGGGGCAGGAATAACCATATTCTTTTCAGGTTATTCTAAACATTTTTACTGAAGTACAATTTTTATATGGAGAAAACTATATCCAATGTACTTAAGAATTTTAAACCACCCACTATATCAGTAGAAATCACTCTATTATTCTCAGTATAACAATACTCTCCTAGTACTGAATATGCACATGTGGAAATGGACAGGAATTTGTTAAAATGATAATCCAATAAGTCACATGTAATGTGATTTAAACCTCACTAAATCTATCAGCTTTGAATCAAACAGATGTCCTCTGACTGTTTTAGGGTGAAACAGTTTCTCAAAGTGAGATATAAAAGCCACATCTGAAGGATAATTATTAATTTCCTATTCTTTTATCAAATAAAGAAAAAAAGAGCAATATCCTGCTGGTTACTGAAGACTATAGATACAAAGTTCTCTCCAGGTGAGTATTATCATGTGGAGAAAGGAGTGGATAATGATGGAATTGGTAAGAGTCAAAATTACAGGATGCTATTATTTAGCACTTTAATTGTTTGTATTTAATCGAGAAGACAGTTTGAATGCTAAGTTGCATAAGCACATTAGTGGCGTAGATACTTTAATTATACACTCATCACTCATCTTTCCACAATAGATTGTGCTCACAACAAACAACATGCAAAGCATTTTAGAGTGCAAGGATGATATAGCTGGTGACACAACTTATCACTAGTGCGATGTTGTCATCACTGATCTAAAGTTTGCCTCATGCTCTTAATCACTTAAGATTCACAGAATCACAGAATCCATTAGGTCTGAGATCATCAAGTCCAAACTATGACCAAACACCACTGTGTCAACTAAACTGAGTGCCACATGCAGTCTTTCCATAAACACCTCCAGGTATGGTGACTTTACCACCTCCCTGGGCACATCTAATTACTCTTTGTGGGAAGAAATTCTTCCTAATGTCTGACCTAAAACTCCCCTGCTGCAACTTAAGATTATGTTCTCTTGTGCTCTAGCTGGTTGCCTGGGAGAAGAGACCAACCCCTATGTGGCTACAACCTCCTTTCAGGTAGTTTTAGAGAGTGATAAGGTCTCCCCTGAGCCTCGTCCTCTCCAGACTTGGTGTTGTTCTTGAATTTGCTAATTCACATAGGATTACCGAGGCATTTTGCTTTCTCGGAAGAATATAAGCAATGTGAAGACTGTTTTTACTGGCTTGTTAACTCAATAGTGAGAATGGTCCTCATTCTCTTCCTGATCTCAGTTTGAAGTCTGGCAATGACTTGACACTTTACACAAGTAGCCCTTAAGGGAACTATAAACCTAGCACTGCTACTGCCATGTGCCCTGGCTGTCCTCAAAGTAAACATGTAGTGTGCTGGCAGAGCAGACATCTTCATTTCTGTTTTTCAGGGAGAACTACTGTAGCAGTAAATAGACAGTATAACATTCTAGCCCCCAGATTTTCTTGGAGGACTAAAATTATGTTTAATTTTTATTATTCTTAATAATGCTCTTCTTTCATCTATGTCATCCAGTAATTACTTTTAGCATTACTTTTGCAGTGAATGCTGGGTATAACTTAGATCATATAAACACAAATACACAGTTCAGACCATGTTTCTGAAACTAACAGTGGAAAATTGATCAGGTAAGTCCTTCTGACAAAAGCTGTCTCAAACATTAAGCACATCCATTTACAGGCTTTTTTTATCATAGAAAGTCCTCAAAAAAGCACTATTCATTCTCAAAGTCTTTCCATGATTCCAGAATTTGGTACCTTAGAGAGACAGTCTTTCTTTAGCAATCTATAAGATCTATGAGAATGTTTTAATGACTTGTTTATGCTTTGTTCTTCAAAGCATAAAACCACCAAAATCAGTGAAACACCTGAACTCTAAAAAAATTCAAAATTCTTAACTCAAATTATCAGCACAGGTTCAATTCTTCAAAAATGAAAAATTAAAGTTATCTAATACCATAGACTGTATGTGTTGCCAATCACTTCTTATTTAGCCTCATTTCCTGAAAACTTTAAAAAATCCCTGCCAACAAATATATGGTCACTTCTTTAAGCTTAAATGAATAAGCTATAACATCTCTATATGCAGAATGATAAATGTAAAAATTAAATAAAAATGTATATCTGCTAAATAGTTTTGAAGACAACACTCTTTGTAACTCCAGCAGGGAAAAAGATCTCACTTTGTGCTAGAACACATATACACTAAAATATGAGCCCATATATAGATAAGGGAATTCCAGTTTCAATTAATGGGCAAATTGAAAAAGTATGAATATATGTAATTTTACATCCTGATATTCCTCTGCAAATAAAAAACTTTCTTTAAAATATTTAAAGTTCAATATTAAATATTATTTGTGCATACTAACTCAAAGTAAAGACAAGGCTACTCTGGCCTGAGAGATTCCAAAGACACTTTCAGATTTACTCTTATTTGCTTTTCAAATAGTGATTTAAAGAATATAGCTAATTAATCACTTCAGCTTCTTATTCAGTTTTTTAAATACAATTTTCAAAGATTCAGAACCTATTTAATTTAAAAAACTACACTGAATTTTTAAAAAGGCTCTTTTTTCCCAATATCCTGCATAAACCAGAGTACAAATTTGCATGTGGCTTTTAAGATCTTTCAAATCGCTTTTCAACACACTCCAGCAGATTTCTGTGCCAGATGGATGTGGATCAAGAATGTATGAACATATGGCAGAAGTGGTAACCAATATCCTCCTAGAGTTATAAATAGTCTTTTTTCTAAGTTTCATATTTTTAAAAGGTTGAGATTTAGAATAATGCATTTTACTTCAGTTTTCTCTGGTAAAGTACCGGCTCAGCAGAGTCTAACTGATAACTGTTCAGAATGATTTCAATGTTTAGTTAGTCTTCTAGGCAGTAAAAGGCAATGAAATCATCCCGCATCAGCACATGTTCTGGCATCCTCAAGTAAGCTTCATCCACCCTGTTTCACTGTCAACCAGTGACGTCAATAAACAACTAGAAATAGAGGGCTTTGCTTTGCTTTAATTTACATGTGTGCAAATAATGACGTATTTAATGATTTGAGTCAATACGTGCACCGGCCAGACTAAGTGTAAATGAAACTAGGAGACAGTGCCTTCATACTGCTCTTGGAATCCTTGAAATAAAATATTAGACAGTGAGGTAAAGATCTTTTATCAGGTCTTTCTCTCAGCACTCATAAGACCCTCTTTAGTGAGTTTCTCTCTGTAGTTATTAGTATGCCTATTAGTTCTACACCTTACTTTTGGAAAACAAAACAAAGGACACCAAAACAAAACACCAAACCTAACAACAAGGAATAAACAAGATAAAAGAGAAATTGGTATCACTATGTTTCGTATGTCAAATTCACAGCCTCCATCTCCATGGCTTTTTTGTGATGACTCATAAAACAGCAAGTGCCAGATTTTTAAAGGGCATTCAGTACCTACAGATAATACTGTCATTAAGGACAAGGTGCCACAAAAACCTTCTGCTCAAAGGCACTAGTAGATGACAGACTCGGCTTCTCAAATCTTATGTTACTTAAGGCCAGATGATCCAAATTATCTCTCTGGGATGTAGCCATGCACAACCCCTAATATTTGTCTTTCAATATCCTCCAACACTGTAATGACTTGTAAGTAATAGCTTTGAAGCAAAGAACTACATTTATTTCTCAGAAAACCTGACTTTAGAAGAAAGAACCAATATTACATCTTAATGTTTCCTTTTGTCATTTAACTCCACTCACTATCCACAGGCTTAACAAACCAATGCAACTGGTCACTATTTAATTTATCTTCATTAGTGAATAGGAATAGTTCATTCATCCTCATTCTGTAACTTCTTTCTCCAATGCCCTCCTCTACTTGTTCATCCAAGCATCAGAGGTCTGGCTTTGTTCTGGGGTTTGCTTTTTTCTTTTTTTTCTGCTAACAGTCTAATTTTTAGTTTTAGAACTTATAGTCTGTCTTAGCAAAACAAATCATTTCGATTTGAGAGAATGCTCAAAATGAAAAATGTATTTTTTTCTCTTGACTTTTCCTTCAGTGCACTCCTATTAATAAATGCCAAATTACCATTCTTTACTATAAAGCAGAAGAACTGAGGAAATGTGACAAAAATTCAAAACAGCATAACTAAGCTGTACCTCTGGAATTTCAGAAGTGCTTTGGCATCCAAATACCCATGTTTTCATCTTTGATGGCTTCACTGCTGTGGCTACTCAGCCCTAAGTGTTGGAAGCTAAAAGTGCTGACAGACTCGCACTTTACTCGCTGCTACTGGATAAAGCATTTGCAGATTGATATCTGATTAGCATATAGCTTTCTTTAGTTTAAAGCCTTCTTTAGTCTAAAGAGTTCAATATCAGCAGCTCTGAAACAGGGTAAGCATTTTAAGCATCCAGGGAGATGAATGAGCTTTTGAAGAACAGGTGAAAACCTATGCTGTTGTAATTTCACTATATTTGAATTGAGCACTCAACATCTTCTAGATATGGCACAAATAAACTCGGTACAACAATATCTCTTATTGGAACTAAAAGGTTCCAATGATCCTGGTGAAAAGTTGATCAAGGTAAAAAAAAAACCACAACAAAAAAACTCAACAACAACAACAACAACAAAAAAACAAAAAAACAAAAAACAAACAAAAACAAAACAACCCCAAAAAACCCACCAAAAACCCCCACGAACAAACAAAAAACACCACATTTTCTGATACACTCTTATTTATCCCGTTTTTATTCGTAAAAAGATTCTCTTCTCTCTGAAGCGCTAATGTGGTAAATCAGCATCTATCTACCCACTGCAACACTGGCTTGCAAAATAGTGTAATAAGTCTGTTGTACTCTTCTGTGTTCAGTCTCTCAGAAGTACAATGAGCTGTGAAGAGCTGGAGGGCTAAATCTCTGCTGAACCACAGTACCACAGAGAAAGGTAGGTTTCCTCACAGTACTGTACATTTGTAAAGAACAATGTTTACATACTATGTTACTTCCGCAGTTGTGCCATAATTACAAACTTGATCCATTTATCAGGGTTTTTGGTTTTTTTTATTTGTTTGTTTGTTTGTGTGTTTTTTAGAAAAGGACATTTCAGGCTGTGACTTATGCAAGCACTTTTGATACCACTTCCTACTTTGAAAAGGCAATTCCTTCAGGGATAGCATTTAGAGGAATAGAACATAACTGAGCCAAATATGATTCTGGTATGTCACATTAAATGGTATCCTTCTGTAGCAATGCATTCACAATATATGGCATGGAGAATGTCCTGCCAGAAATGGGCTGACGAAGAGAATCAACCAGCCACTGAGAATGCTTTATCAACTGATGTTTTTAATGTGGTTTGAATGTACTGAATGTAAAAACTGCAGTGTCACCGTTTCTTCTTCCCAGGATACCCTGCCAGGCCAGGGGGCTGGGGGAAGATTGTGACCTCATATTCCCATTAAATGTAATTCCCCTTACTCCTATTGGCCCAAAGCCAGATTCCCCTCTTGTCCCTTATTGGTGAGTTTGTATCCCTCCAAAGTCCATATAAACCTGTTCCCCTGAATAAACGCTCTCTTTGTTCCTCTTTCCCCCGCTGGTGGTCTCTGTGTGTCTTCACTGGGGCTCTCAGGGACCACGTGGCGGGGGAGGGTGAACAGGGAGCACACATTTCTCCTATGTTAATGGACTAACAACTCCAGGACCAGGAGAATCACCATATCGTTGCAGAATTCCTACAACACACAGCACCAATGAGGCATAAAGAAAACCCACACGCACACCCTTCTGCCTCTGGATACTAGGGATGTTTACAGGGAAACCATCTAAAGCCATGGTAGCCATCCTGCAATAAAAATGATGTTGAAACACAAGTATGTTCTGGTTTGTTCCTTACTTCCTCCCTAAGGGACTAATAATAAAATTAACATTTTACAATTTTTACAGCTGTCTACATAGTATGTAGGTAAGCATAAATATCTGACATTTCTTTCCATTATAATAATAGAAACAGCAAATTTCTGAGTGTACTGAACTACATTTTGCTCAAAGTAGATTCTATGTCAGAATTTTCTTAATTGGACAAGTTCATAATGCCCAATATCATGTATGCAATAAAGATGTTCTTTTCAAAGTCATAAGTTAAATCTTAAGAGTTCAGGCATTTATACTAATAGTTTATATGACTTGAGGAAGCAGTCTAGTTTATTCACACAGTTACTACTACATTAAGTAGTATTTGCATGAATAGGGAAGTGTTATATAATCCCATGGAAAAGGTATAATGTGTTGAAAACTGTGTAAAGAAATCTAAATATTTTCAAATAGAATTTAGCAAAAGTTCATAATTATTTGATCATTCAACTGGTGAAAGAAATATTTAATTTCATTTTTTTTTCATGCCATGAAATTTGCCATTACTTATTGAGCTTTAGTTTGACGATGTGTAATGTTGCATATGCTTTAGGCAAAAAGGTATTTCACAGCTTAATACTATCGGTCTGATTTTTTTTACAAGCATGGCAGAAATGAATAAAAAGTATTAGAACAACAAATCTGGCAAATAGTATAGTCTAGAATGGTCAAAATGTCTTCTTGTACATTTTTTCCTGAGACAGCTGTGTTAAATGTTGATTCTAACTCATGCTGGGAAATAGAAAGCTGTGCAAGTAAGGAGGGCTGAAGGCATAAATGTACCTTGGGTTTTTAGATAAATGATTTATTTTTCTTACTGACTGTAAGCTCAGATTGGTCTTAAAACTGGCAAAAGTTTCTCAGTTAGAGAGAATGTTAGTCTGTAATCCTTTGCAATCTGTCATTTATGTAACCAGTTCTTCAAGATCAGAATCCTAGATCCTAATTCCTAGAGAACTATTTCTGCAAGGCACAAATAAGTTATATAAAAATCTTTTTTAACTTCTATAAGAGGAGACACTGAATTTCAGCATATGCGTACAATGTTCTGTATGTATTAAATATCTAGAACCACAAAATTTAGACTCCATGTCCAATTGTGTTGGTGACATATAAACCCAAATCGTTTTATTTTATGAAGCTATATTAAAACAATGTTAAATTAGATTTAATATTTACCAGACACACCAGATTTGCTGTCAATTAGAAAAATTTGACTAGAGGAAAACCCATGAATGACTAAACTGAAATACATTCAGAAACTGTCTCATCTAGCATAGGAAAACCTGCCATGACTCAGGCCATGAAATCAACATTTGCTGACTTCATACATCTGCAGGCATAACACTGATAGTACAGCACACAGGATTAAAATTCTAAATACATTTTCTTGTCCATCATCTAGCCAACTCATACAAGAATAATGTAGACAGACAGACATGATATGCCAGGACTCACAACACTTTTGTCTATGCTGGAGACACAAAACCAAGAAATGAAGCAGAACTTTGAACAGGCCTAAAAAACAGGCACTGGTTTACACAGGGAGAGCATCTGGTAATAGCCATCTTTTCATTACATAAGAATTGCAGTATTTTTGCCATTTTTTTCTATTTGCTTAATTATTTTCCTGTAGAACAGAATTCAAACACTCAAAGAATTAGTTCCAAATAAACAACAGAGAAAACATTATTACATATGGATATTTTCTGCTTAATTTTCAGGGCACGTAAATTTCCACCAACTTTAAGGTTATATTGATTATGTTCCTGTCTATAATTTCATACCTAGTATACTGTTGTTATTTTAAAAAATGCAAAATTACATACATTTTTCAATAGAAAGCCTCCATGTAACCTATATGAGCTTTTTTCTCTTTCGCTTGTGCCAGTAGTGTTACCCGTGGTCTTCAGCATGCAGCACATATGTACCTCTTATATTGTACATGGTTATTTTTCAAGTAGGTTCTCAAAGCAGATGTTCAAATATTCTGTAACATTCCCACAGAGACTGCAGGTTGAGTTGGTGCCCTCCATTTGATCCCACTAAGGGAAAACTGCCTCACAGATAACAGTTGACACATAAACACATTTGGGTGACCTCCTCTTCCCGCAATCAATACTTATTTTTTAAAAAACCTATTTCACTGGCTTTGAAACTAGAGAAAACAACAACAAATGAACAGTTAGACTGGCTGTTGCTAAAAAAAATTTTCTGAAAAAGGGACAAATCTGTTATATGAGAAAGAACTGAACATTATTTCTGTAATGAAGTGGCTTCCTGCAGGAAAATAATGATTTGCCAGTAGTGGACGAGTGCTAGGCAGTAGTCAAAAAAGCAACACAAATACTAGGAATTACTATGAAAGAAAAAGGGGAGGGGGGTGGGGGGAACATTACATCACATTAAAAAATATGTTTCTCATATGCCTTGAATATTTTTCTCTCCTATTCCCCAAAAAGTACACAAAAGAACTGCAAAAAGTCAAGCATAGGTAACGCTTTCCATATGAAGTAGCCTATTCAACTTGAATAAAGAGGAGTTAGAAGGCTACAAAATCATAAATTCCATAGACATGATAGAGAGTTGACTGGACTACTCACTGCCTCTGTCTACATGAACACTACGAATCATCAAGTTAAACTAAGAGATACAGGCTGGAAACAAACAAAATGCTGCAATTCATTGTACAGTGCAACACTGAATTCTGTAACTCTTAGTTGGAAGACACTGTGGATGCAGAAACTTTTGTGGGTTCAGAGGAAGAGTGTGGAAGGTACTATTAAACATTGTTAAATAGGAACCATATCAATACTAAATACCAAAATATCTAAATGATACAAAGCTCAGTAAATCCTGTGACCCACGATACAATCAGAGAGCAAGAGAATACACTGAGGATGTTTTTTGTTCTTCTTCAGGCATCAGTGTATGCACATTCAGGATGTCATACTATGTAGATGCATAGCCTGAACCAGTACAGCTATTTTAATGTTATGAAATTTTTCAAAAGGCAAGGACAGGTTCTCTCTTCAGGGTGGAACTAAAAATCTAAACTGGATAGACAGACAGAAAAATATCAAAGTAGAAAAGCATAAATCCTAGGGTCTAGTACAGTCAAGCCTAATCTCTGCTAATCTGTCATTTGTAGGGTGAGCAGTAACTTGAAAATCAGCGATTCTGTATATTTAAACATAATTTTTTTTCCATAGAGAGTGTCTCTAGAGCTCAGAAGTTTCCTGTGACAGCTTTAAATAGCTAGATATTCAAGTCTGGCTTTTTGTTGACCAGAGTGGAGAAAACTGAACAACTACAACTAGGGATTCAGCAAAGCTGCTGCCAGTAAAGTGATGGTTAGATCATTCACACAGCAATGAGAAGAATACCCAGACACTTAGACACTGACTTCACCTGCATTCTGGTGGGGTGTGAATAATGCAACAGTCAGGCAGATGATCTAGTATGATGCTGCATCTGAAATGAGGTGCTGCATTAAGACATGAATATTAGCAGAAGCCCAGCACTGCCTGGCTGCTGGATTTAAGTGGGTTTGTTTTCAAGCAGTTAGGAGGAAACGCTGTAAGGAGGTACTCTCAATTTTTCACATTTCAGATGCATTTCCTACAAGTCTGTTTACAGACCCACTTATCTACCAGTGTGAAAAATTTTGTAAGATCTTGGGTTATTTCAGTACAAATCTGGGCTTTTTCTTTAAGTCTTGGGGGTTGGTTCCTTTTTTAAAAGCTTTGCTATGTTTATAGGCATTACTGTGCTATACCTTCATCTATTTTTAGGGACTGTAACACTGATGAAAAGGATCTCACTTCTGTTTCTGAGATGTCAAAATATATACAACTCAGGAGCTGAGAAAATAAATAAATCTCCAAACACATGCACATGGCTACCCTCTACGTAACATTTTCCTGTTCTTGACAGTAGACATGTCATGCTCATGTAATATATTAAAACACATTTGCTACTATTGGCAGTTGTGAAAGGCATTCCTTCAAAAAGTCAAATTGATCTACAAGAATTTGCCTTTTATAAATGTATGCAAACAAATGACGTAGTTATTCTGAAATATTATTTTATGGAATTGTAACAGATAACTGTATCTGCTAACTGAACAAATAGGTTCACACATTTGCCAACGCTATGGAATTGCGTTATATGTTAGAGCTTAGTTTGGAAGATCTTTGTTCTAAGTTCTTTTGAGATCTGTGTTACTGTCAGGAGCCAAGACTTTTGACAGCTGTTGCCAGCTCTATGTGGTTTGTTTAAAACAATAAGAGAGTTGCCTAGCAACATCACATCACACATTTGGTACCCTACAGTATCTCACATTCCTAGCTACTCTGCACATCCTCACAACTTAAAGGGACATTGTCAAGTTAATAACTCTTCCTGAAAAGTAGACCTACTTCTCTTTCACCCATAATTAGATATATGAAGTGAGAGAAAGAAAATTGACAATAATAAAATATTGTTTTCACTTTCTTTGCAGCAATGTTTGATTTTTTTTTTAAGCCAAATCAGCAATATCTGTTATCACCTGTGGCCACATTGTTTGGCTTAAAAAGCACACTTCCTTAAAGAATTTTACCTGACTAATATACATATTATGATTTTTTTTTTCTCCAGGTGCATACAATTTCTATCACATGCATTAAAATATGGAGTTATTGTCAAAAATTTATTGTTAACACTTTTCCGTTAGGAAGTGTTTGTAATCAAGGCTGTAAGAAAGACTTGAAGTTCCTTCAGACCTCATTCAAAGTCATAGCTGGTTTAGGGTCTTTTGCTTATATGAACAGCAGTCTTAGTTTGGGAAAAGGTCTCAACCTCATCTAATACACCCTTTATAGAAAACATTTCTGCAACAGTCATAGAGAAAAGTATTAAGAAAAAAAATAGTAAGAAAATCATTAGGAGAGGTGATGAAGGCATACTCTGCTCAACAGAGGTGAAATGAGATACTGCATATGAAAGGAAAAATTAATACAATGTGAAAAAAATGGAAGATAAATCAGCGTCAACATGACCTATAGGTTTTTTTCAAGGGTGTATTTATTTTTGTTTGTTTGTTTTTAACTGGTGCAAAAGCACCAGAGAGAAGAAAAATATACAGCACAGCCTTCAAAAACAATAAAAATACTGTGAGGTATGTTAAAGTATTTTCTTCTCTTTTTTTTCATGCTCCACAGCAAGGTGAAAGTTCTTAATGCATTAATGGTCAAGTTTCATTTGTATCCAAAGGAGAATTCAAATAGATGAATTCACAATGTAAAATGCAAATGAATAAGCAAATTGTTGCTGCTCTCAGGCACCTGGAGAGTTGCCAGCACAATATTCAATCTGTTACTGTTCAGAACTTACAGAGATCCCCCATAAGAGAACAAATTGCAAAGCATAGACAAACACACACAGCTACACTTTTGTGAAGCTGGGAGTCATTAACCTTGCACTTCAATGTGTAATCCCATTTTGGGAAATATTTGGTGCCAGTGAATCAGTCTTTGGCTATAATTTGGGACCAATTAAATCAAAGGGTATAGCTACACAAGCACATTGTTTACTAGCTAGGTAAGATATGGATTTAAAACATATTACCTTTCTCTTGGAACCCATAAGAAATTTCACTCTGGGGCACATTGTGCCAATTTCACATTGACTGGCAAATAATGAGTCAAGACTTCTGAGAAAGGGCACTAAGAAAGTAGACTGAAGTATTGCTTGGCTTTGTTAAAGGCTTTTCCCACAGCAGAACTTTGGAAAGCAAGAATTGGTACTACTTTGAAGGAGTAGTCATAGTTTCATTTAACACGTCCCAGAAATAGCAGCTCTGTTCCTCACCCTTGCACAAAGCCACCAAGGGCAGCTCCTCTCTCAGTTACATGTGTTGGATCTACCTCTTTACTCTTCACCTCTGCTGTCTGTCAGTACTAACCAGGGCCAGACCTCTTGTCCTTGGGGCAATAATAATCAACTTTGTAAGTAGGCTGCTGTAGATTGTCTAACTACAAGGTTAAATCTTCTACAGATAACATCAGCATGAGGAAAATGTCATGATTCAAACTCCCATCACATGGCATATATGTAGAATAAATTCTGTAAGGAGAAATTCAAATTTCAAATTCAAATACTCTTCAGTCTCTGACCATCCAACTCCTGCATTTCCCCCATTCAAACTGCAGCAGTGGGGTTTACTACATGTGCAAAAAGTACTTATTTGAAGCACTACAGTTAAAGATATCACAGCATTTCTATTGGAAAGAGTTAAAAAATCCCTAGTCAAATCCTAGCTCCAAACATCAACACTGGCTCTGCTTTTTAGTCCATTCCATAGTGATTTTATTACAAGGTGTGCTCATGTCTAAGTTAGGATTTTTCCTTATGGTGGTCACAAGGCAGGGATGGGGGATGAGGACAGCATGAGTTTGCTTATAAATGTTTGCTGGGAAAAAAGAGAGGGATAAATATTTGCAAAGAAACCAAGCATAAAGAAAAAACTAATATTGCACCACATCAAATTTTATTACATTTCTTCCTCTCCCTAATTCTTCTTTTTTTTTTTTAATTAGGATTTATTTGAAGCTCTCAAAGCGAATTACCCTTAAAAAACCCAAGGATTCCTAAAACACCATCATCAGCCTGTTGGGGTATTTTTAAAGCATTATGATGTTCTGCAAAAAGTATCAAGCTCCTTAAATGCACAATTAGGTTGCTGCTCCAAAAACTGTTGCCATAACCCCCTTTCTTGCACTTCTGCTGTAAGACACTGATTCTCTGGATCAGAACTAGCTGTGATTCACAGCTAAAGAATGTGATACACAACTGCTACAGCAACACGAGATAGAAGAGAACTCTGTTCAAAGCTCTAAGGTCTTACCTGAACTAATAAGCAGAAATTTGTTTCTGATGTATCATTTGAGCTACTTGGTTACTTAACAATGCATATAGTTGTTTTTGTTTGTTTGTGGGGTTTTTTTTCAGGTAGGCCAATTAAGGGTGCAGTTATAAGGTATATTTACTGCTGCATATAGGACAAGCATTTTGTTTGCATGCAGATTCAGACTCAGAATCTATTTAACAGCCAAAAGAATTTGGATCTACATACTAGTTTCCAAACAATCTCACTTGTACAGGAAATTATTACAGTTATAGCAACACAACAAAGCAAAAATAACACAAGACAGTAACACACACCTACAAATAGAGTGGCTGAAGGATGCCACATATTCAAGCTCAATAACTTTATCTCTAAATGGATACATTCTGTAATGCTATACATACTATACTCTTCTTCATTGTACTAATCAAAAATAATCCTATGAATATTAAAACTTAATTATAGCCTCAATAAAGAGTTTTAGTAAACAGAAAAATCAAGGAAATCTACTTGTTTCACTTACTGGAAAAGTGAGTTGCTTTCAAGAGGTAATACTGATTCTTAATTTTTAACTCAACACTAAATAAAAGAAACTAAACCCAAACCACTTTTAAAAAGGCTCTTTCCCAACTTAAAGTTAAGAAAACATGATCCTGTTATTTTATTTTCAGGGTCTGTGGGAAGGAATATCATCTGGGAAATAATGACAACAGTCTTTTTTATGTTCATATGATGAAGCAGCATTTGGGACTGAACAATTGTGTGACACTATATCAAATTAGTCCAGTAAAACAAAGCCAGATGTCAGAAGATGATGCAATGACTGAAGTATTTGAAGTGCAACGTCATTTAAAAGTGTCATAGAAGCTCAGCAAGTACATAAATATCACTGAGGATGGCAACAGTTGCTACTTCAGAGGACATAGAAAAATTAATATGAGCATATTTAGCTATGTATCAAAGCTAATTGCATGCCATCTGGAGAATGGAATGATGTGAGGAAAGAAAAAAAAAAGACAAGGATTAAAACCAATGTAAAATTCAAGACTGTTTCAGAAAGAAGACAAACAAATGCTGAGAAGAAAAAGAAGAAGTAGTAATGACAAATGGTTTAATGTCACCTACAGGAAAATTCAAAAGGTAAATCCAAGGATTAGACAGCTGCAGAGTAAGAAAATATCAGGAGTTTTTCAATTCCACGCATTCTGTAAACCATAACTGATGTTTATTTAGCCTTCTCTTAAACTTCAGCAATGATAAACTCCAGCACCGCTTGTGACTTTTGTTGTCCCACCTCTTCTCTTGTCAGTTTCTCTTAAATATTATTCTTTAACTGTACAATTTATGTGAGTTTGAATAAAGAATGGCAGCTAAAGAGTTTTAAAAAGAACAAACTTGAGTTGGCCTTGGGCACTCCAACTCTTCCCCTACAAAACCCGTGTGATTCTGTAAACTCTCCATCAGTGGCTGCTTAGCCATAGAAATGTCTGAAACTTTTAGATCATTTTATGTTTTTCACTTCAAGACTTCCTAGAGCCTATAACAATGCTTCTAAGAGCATCCCAAACTGACACAACCTTGGTAGGGATGAGTGGCTCCAAGACTAGCTTCTACAAAAATCCTTTCAATTTGTATTTATTTTAATCAAAACACTATTGGTCATTTATCAAGCTGAACCTGTCAAGATTCTCTCAAGAGAGAGATTCTGCATCCAGGTCAACTCTAAAGGTCCAGTTCCCCATTTGATATGTCAGTTGATTTTTGTAAAGTATATGACATATATAAGGCAGAGATCACAAGTTTAGTTTTTTTTTTTCAATCAAAACAGCTGCAGAATTAGTACATTTCTTTTTTCCAAAATAAAGTAAAAAAATCCTGTTCAGTTTTCTGGGAAAAAAGTTTGTGGTAGCTGCCATGACCACAGGGAGATGTTTTTCTCCATCTCTGAAGAAGGACATAATGTGGTTTTTTTTTCTTTGTGTTTTCTTTAGGTTAGCTGAGGGAATTAAACCTTTCAATTGCTTGTTGCTCTGGCTGCTATGGATCCCACTAGCTTTCACTTATTCTTTCATAGTTCATGTGGGAACCTCTTTGTTCCACACAGTATTGCTCATATGCTATTCCAGATCTTAAACTTCTGATCTTAACTTCTCAACTTTAGAACAGTGCCTTGTCATGTTTGATCGAGAGCAATGATTGCCACATAGGTGCATATACCAATTGGACTACATACAATAATAATCTGCTTTTGTTTGATTGAGTTTCTGGGGGGGGTTGGTTTGGTGGTGTGTTGTTTTTTTTTTTTTTACACACAAGAGCTAGGGCACCTATTATTCTTTGTTTATCCACTTATGAACCAAAATTATGACTATAAGAAGTAAAATTTAAGGATAGAGAACAAGCTTACACTGGTTTTACAATCACTGAAAAGCTTGGTAGAATTGCATTTACTGTAAGAACTCTTTTCCTCTGGAGCAGGCTGGTGTGGATCCACTAGGCAACTGGCAAGAGGTAAACTGTAGAGATTAATATTCCATGCCCCCAATGCTGGTACCTAATCAAGCCATAAATTTCAATAATTTATGTTTGGGAAATGTGCATTTATTTTCTCAAATTCCCTTTGAAATATTGGACATTTCAGGCAAAGGTCAAAATTATTTCTTAGGATGGAAAGAGTAAAACAAGCAGAAACATAAATGGAGTAGTGAGCAATAAAAAAAGAAGCAAAGCACATTAACTTTGATTCCCTCTGCACCCAAATAGCCATGGTCTGAAAGTAGTCAGTGTTATACATGGGAGCAACAGGGAGGGTATCTTCAAAGATTTTATTTGTTGCAGTTCGCCAGAATAAACAGAGTGTGTAGACTGTTCTTTCCTTCAAGTGTTAGGGTTTTTTTAAAAATATAGCCATGATCATTCAATTATGTAGACAGAATTCAGAGGTTATCTTAAAGATCATTCAAGAGACTGCTGAAGTACCATTTGAGTATGTTGAGTGGTGTAGGCAAGACTTGAAGCTTAATAAAGATGATGTCTCTTTGAATGAGTGCCCTGATCGGGATAGATCTGCAGTTGCTCTCCAGCAATTTAGACACTCCTGAATGACAGCACTGCTGCATTCAGCACTTTTAAGAAAAGACATATTACAACTTAATTGTCTGAGGTTTACATATACCAATTCCATGCTGAAGAGCTCAAGGGCATTTATATGCAGCTGTCTAATGATACTTTGTGCGTATCCAGGTGATCCTGGTGGAAGCCTTCCACTCTATCTGTTTCATCTACGATCATTTCTTGGGCTTACCTAAGAGATTCTATCAACTGGGCTGTTTAACATTGTGTGCTCTGGCATGGACTGTAAGTTCCTCGATGTAACAGGATTGCTTGCTACCCACATAATTATTCTATTTACTTACAGTGAAGACAACACACTGTTCTTTGTGTTTGCAAGAACTGGCTATAGATGTGGTTTCATTTTCTGATGCTGTTCAAAAGGACCAGGATTAATTGCTTTGCTGTGATATGTAAGGAACTTCAGCTCATTGAAGTGCATTACATATTGAATATTTTTTGTATAAAATGCCCAGAAATTCTTGGAAAGTGTGAAATACATGACCTACTTTTCAGATACACAAACCCATCCCTGATCTAACATCTGCTTGGAGTATGCACTGAGGCTGCTACACATTGACAGCAATCTTGAGATCAGCTGTAGCACTAATGAATTGCTCAAAGCAGAAAGAAGGTAAAATGTCTTGGTCTACACATGTACAAGTANTTGTTCCACACAGTATTGCTCATATGCTATTCCAGATCTTAAACTTCTGATCTTAACTTCTCAACTTTAGAACAGTGCCTTGTCATGTTTGATCGAGAGCAATGATTGCCACATAGGTGCATATACCAATTGGACTACATACAATAATAATCTGCTTTTGTTTGATTGAGTTTCTGGGGGGGGTTGGTTTGGTGGTGTGTTGTTGTTTTTTTTTTTACACACAAGAGCTAGGGCACCTATTATTCTTTGTTTATCCACTTATGAACCAAAATTATGACTATAAGAAGTAAAATTTAAGGATAGAGAACAAGCTTACACTGGTTTTACAATCACTGAAAAGCTTGGTAGAATTGCATTTACTGTAAGAACTCTTTTCCTCTGGAGCAGGCTGG